>CP137675.1:8629141-8928861 GCA_037976565.1 Mesocentrotus franciscanus | reverse complement strand
TTACGAAATGTAGGTATCAATTCTGAATTTCTCAAGTTTTCATCATGAAGATTCTGGGCTAAGCTGGAGTTCCAACAAGGAGGTTTTATTTTCACTTTCATTTATATGTGTCGTATTCTGAAATGATCACTCTGATACTGTACTGTAAGTACTTAATTTGTATTCAAATTCTAGAAGTATTCATTGATTTGATTCCATCCCATTTATAGTAATTAATGTTTTTTATAGGTAGATCAGTATTCATTAAGGAGGAGTTCATGTACATATTCGAAGGGAAAGAAAAATATTTTATTGGCAATATAAAGGGATCTGCGTGTATGCCTGTTTATACATATATTGGTTTCTATGGTGGCGTTTGCATCTGTAGGGCTTTTTTCTCCAGGCATTATCTGGCGATTCCGAGCAATGTGTCTCCATATTTCATCCAAAATGTAGAACCTCTAGATATGACCATTAGCTTACATTTCTTTTTGATATACCTACTTTTTTTCAATGGTCGTACCAAGAGATTTTTCATGTGTGGTACGGGACGCACTGCCCAGAATCGCCCTACTCCAATCAGTCTATTAATTCATATTCATCATGAGGGTATATTCCTTAAGACATGCTCTGTGGTATATAGTTACCATTCCATGTATTGTTTCACATTTGATAGTCATTTCAATTGAAACAATCTTTCCTTGCAAGAACTATGAAGCATACACTTTTCCCCATTGACATATCGTCTGTTCAGAGCCAGAAGAGTGTTAACTCTGTGCTTAAATATATGAATTAACACCCTTCTGACTCCAAACAGATGATATATTGACAGATCCAGATTAGCCTACAGCCATTAGGGGTAGAGATGATCTTGAGTTCTGGTGATGACATGTCCTTTTTAAAGAAAAATTGGGAGATTTTTTTTCTTCTTCTGAATCTTGTTGCTTTTGTAATAAATAGGATTGTTTATTTATTTTGGGGTTGGTCAGACCTTTGGAATGTGAATTCAAATTTGTTGAAGATGGTATTATGGCAAGGTAAAAGCGTGGACATGGATATACTGTAATCATCTGGGCTATATTAATATGTACCCTGTATGATCTAGTTATGAATGATATCAAACATATTCTGACAGCTTGCATAATTTATTTGTTTTGTTATAATTAATTAGTTTTGAAATCTGCCAAATTTTGTTTAATCGTCAGAACTCAAGATTACTGAAAGATAAGACAAGGTCTGTTAATGTTCACCAAAGAGAAGTAGTAGTTCTGTAACATTCCGAGCCAGATGTTGCTATGTAAATTTTTGAACAGCTTTTGCTTGTCAATTGTTAGAATTCCAATGCTCTTTCACTAATAATATAACTATGCTAATTTTTTGTTTACTATAATTGCACATGAGAAATATTGTACTTTAATCATTTATTATTTACTGATTGTTTCTTTTTCTAACTTATTGTTTGTATACTTTTGTTTTCAAAGTGATTGCTGTAAATTATTGCAGTTTAGCTCTTTTCTTTCTTGTGCTGGTATAAGGACCAAATTGATTTATTTTGTGGTTTTTCTTCTATGTCTAATAATTGCATGTATTGTACAAACATGTAGATGCTGATCATGGTAAAAAAAACAAACAGAAAGAAATATTGTCTTGTCATTTAGCAGCAAAATCACTTATCAAATTTTCATTTTAAATCACTTTTGAGACAGACAAAGGAGGATAAGAGAGGCACTGTTTTACTTTAACACAGATATATATTTTTATCTTTGCATCTGAACATTTATTAGAAAATATAAGGGACTGGGATATTAGTTTGCAAGCTCATCTGCATTTTTATCTCTATTTAGTTTGCACTGTGATTCAGACTTCAGGAAAATCAAACTTGATTTTTATTAAGAACATTTATTTAACCACATATTTTATACATGAGTTAAATGTTTTCAAAGCACAAGATTAAGAGCAAGATACTATGATAATATTTTGGTGTTCTGAAAATCTTGGTTGTAACAGAATTAATAAATATTAACAAAAACAATGTTATACCAAGCAAATGGTCTGTATCAAATTATCAATGCACATGCATACACATTAAACTTATTATGGGCTTAGCTAATGTATTTTACACTCTGATAATATATTGGAAATTACCTTTCGTAAATCAATTAGTGAGTATGTCGGTCCACAATGTATATCATGTATGTATTATGTGCGTGGGGTTCAATAAGATATATGTGCCTCATTGCATATGAATAACGTGCCTTAGTCCACATCCTCTCTGATTAAATTGTTATTTTTAGTATTTTTCTACTGTACGTAATGATTTGTAGTAATTTCTATTCTAATAAGTTGTGTATTCCCTGTGCTGTTTACCGTATACATTCAAATGATAGATAATAAATAAGGTTTGAAGATGAACAATAGTGTTAAATTTCATTACTGTCTTTTACTTATGTATGTGCGTGTGTGTGTGTGTGTGGGGTGGGGTGGTGGCTTTATATTTGGTTGTTAAAATAAAAGTCTATGAGAAAATTTGTTAAGTGTTATCGGATTTAGCCCTTCCTTCTTAAAGTTCTATAATTCTATTTTCAAGGTGTCTTAAAGTCTTTAGGATTAGGTGCATATTGTAACTTAGGTGTGATAATGTAATATATTGTACCTTAACCCTATATAGCGGGGGCTTTAGCTAAAGCCCCTCTACATTTTTCTTGATAATTTTTAATGCAAACAAATCTTGTGCTGAAATTTTTGACTTTTTCTTTTGAGTCTTGCGCATCTTTTGAAACAAATTTTTTTGAAAATCAGACCTACCGTTACAAAGTCACGTGACCTTTTGTCTTTGCATGTCAGCCCGAAAATGGTTCCATTTTCGTGATTTGTGTACAAAACATGGAAATATCATTTTTCCAAAAAAGAGATAAAACATTGGTTATTTGGTCTTGTTTATAGTTCAGGTGTTTGTTTTGGGGTCACAGTAGTTGAATTATAGTGAGAAATGAAATAATAAAAAAATAAAATAAAATACATAATCTAAAAAAACAAAGAAATACATAATAAATTATCAAAACAATATATAACATAAGGAATAACCTGGCTCTTCCAAATTTTTGTGTTGTATTTTTATTCCAAATGGTCTAAAGAATATATGTAGTGAAAACGAATGTTTAAATATGAAGAATATATGATTTACGGGTAAAAATGTGAATGTTATGACCTTAATTGCATAAATTACCATAAATATGCAAATGAGTGAATTTTTCAAAAAATTGAAATTACCATAGTACTCTATACACTTCACTTGACTTGCATGCACATTTTCGCGGCGATCGGCAGTTTCACGGCCGAGATCTTAGGGGGGAGGGCCTTAATAAGAAGTCCCCGCCCCCGGGCCATGCAGTTTCAAAATAGCCTGAGTAAGGTCATTTTTGTGAATAGGAACAAAAGTTTGGAAAGCATTTTTTCATAATTCCTTTCCCTAGCAATGGGGCAGACTCTGTTTCCTTGTTTATATTCATGCATGATTGATAAATTTATTTTAAAAAATGAAAACAGTGCATCATTCCTGGGTGAAAATATTCCTTTATACATCATTTTTTATGGTGTATATATACATGCACTCTTTGCAGGCCACCATTTTTAGGGGGAAAAATGAATAATGCAAATTAAGAATGAATAAATTAAATGTCTTGAGGGTGGAAGCATGCCAGAAGGAGAGACAGAGTAGCTAGATGGGGGAGTTAATGTTATTAAAAATGAACTTGCATTTTATTCCATTCTACTTTTGTTTCTCTTTTGTGTGTGTCTTGATGTATAACAGAGAGAGCTAGGGGAGGAGAGAGAGAGAGAGAGAGAGAGAGAGAGAGAGAGACGGAGAGAGAGAGAGAGAGGATTAAGAGAGTGAGAGAGAGAAATAGAGAGAGCTAGGGGGAGGTAGGGATGGAGAAAGAGAGAAGCTAGGGGAGGGGGCAACAGACAAAAAGAGACTAGGAGCCTAGTTTGAGATAGGGAGAAACCATAGAGATATATACTTGTTAGTAGTATATATCTCTATGGGAGAAGCCCCCCTCCCCCTGATAGCTATGGCCCCCAAAAAAAGAGGATGAAAAGAGAAACTAGGAAAAGGACGGAGATGACAGGACCCCCTTCCGTATCCTTCCTTCTTCAGGTGGCCTGTTAATTCGCATTTCATTCACTGCGAGTAAACCCTGTGCCCCCCCCCCCCATGTGGCTAGACCTCGCTACGCCACTGAAGTGAGTGGACAAATTACGAAAATAACCTCTTTAGCAAAAACGTATCAAGCGGGGTATCGATCATGCAGTAAGAGGAAATGATTCTTAACTCCAATTATAAACAAATAAAAGGATTATTAATTAAATTCCTTCGAATCCCGATGCCTTTAATAATGTTGATGCCAAATTTTAGCACTTACATGCTATATGAGTTGACATCAACTTACATTTAAAAGTGTATCACTCTTATTCATTCATGCGTCACAAAATAAATCGATTTTTCAAAAGTTTCAGAAGTACTTTTTTTTTCTTCCAACGCCGGGGAATGAATGAATGAATTCTGTACTATTATATGTAGCTTCACCCTTGCGTAACAGGAACACCACTTATTTGTTAGTCTGACTTTCAGGGAATGGTTAATAATTTACAGTTGTGTTTAAATATTGCACAAGTTTCTGAGTTATGTTTGATTAATATAATCACATTTGGGTACTTAAGTTTCAATTTATGTATAATGGACCGTGTAAAATATTTCTCTCAGTGGCACTGAAAATAAATTTAAAAGTGTTTTTTTTTTCCAGCGCTGCATGCCGCGCCCTGATCTAGGCCGCACTGGCTTCTAAGAAGACTAATAATTTATTCTCAGAACCATGGCGAGCAAAGTTTGGACGAGTTTGGTAAGGAATTTGATTGATTTTGATCGAATTACGAAATATTTATTATTATGAATGTATATATATTGTATATCATATATCGTTGATGATCTGTACGATTGATTTTGTGAAATATCTATACCATCTTAATGATTTTAGGACGTTTTATCGAACAGGAAAATTTAGACATTGAGTTCGGTCCCATACGTACGAATATTTGTAACGAGTAGGTCTAGACCGAGTTTAAAAATAGTTTGAAAAAAGAAGTTGTTGTTGTTGTTTTTGTTTTTTGGCGTGTTTCATTCAATATTTACGCCGAAGAATGAAGATTATAATTTATATTAGCCTTGAGGGCTAGGTGATAATGTAAAATCATATTTTAAATTATCACCTAGATCGATCTAGCCCTCAAGGCAAGCCTCAAGCCAGGCTCAAGGTAGACCGAAAGCTTCAGTCTCTGATATCGACGGTTGTTCCGCTGAGATTGCATCTGGCTCCTCTGACCGCCTCTATACATAGACTGAAGTACGGCGTATGCAGTAGTGTATGGAACGAATGGTTCGGTTCGGCGGACCGCGATGAATGAGATATGCATCGAGATTTTTCACTCTTTACGTCTTCATATATCCAATTTGGCTGCAATATTACACTGAATATTAATTAAGATGAAAAGTAACACAGAAATATCTACTTTGACTTACGATAGCTTGCTCATTTAGATCCTATATTAATGATTAATCCGAGAAAGTCTTGTAGTCAACAAGATTTGTTGTCAGCCATCTTGGTTTAAGTTGATGAATATTCATTTTTTCTTTTCGAACGTCCAATAGCTACGTATGAGTCAGCCCGGCTTGAGCCGGTGATGTTTGAATATTCATAAGCCCAATATCAAACACGTGCTCTGATTGGCCATTGGGCTTGTTTTGGTCGGTTGACCCGAAATATATCGGGCGGGTCATGTCATAGATTACCAGTTCGAATGCATGAACGTACCGTTTCCTTGGTTCTGAGATAAAAATTGGATAATTCATATACGTAAGTCCGTAAATTTTGCATTTAGAAATAATTCATTAAAAATTGATAACTGTACATAGGAGAAAAATAGACATAGTATTTTTGTATCTGATTTATAAATCAGAAAATTAGATCTAAATAAGGAAAATCGTGGGAGAAAGTTTCGGGGTAACAAGTGCTGCACAATCGGCTCAATCTCTCCCCCCGTTGCGAGCCGTATTGGTTACCGTCTGTGTATGGGGAATGTCAACAAATGTCAGTTTTATTAAAGAATGACCCATACCAGACGGTTATTTCTGTCTAGGCTCAAGGCTACATTATATCACTCTAGCAAAGCATAGACTAGAGAGTCAATACTGCGTATGGACTTCTAGCGCACACATGTGCTAAAAGTAAAAGGCAGCAATTTCACACGTGAATAGTCAATACATTACGTTATAACACACAAATGCACATAATCATGCCGATAAAACTGTAAGCAAGTTTGATAGTGGACTCACGATTTTAATTTTTAAATTATTCTTTCTAAGTTACATCGGTGAGTTGAAAAAATTGTATTTTACTGCTATTTAGGTGTCATCAAATGTCACTAAAGTACCGATTTTGAGTGAAATCAGTTTAGTTTTGTACAGTGGTGTTTGAAATGTTGAGATCAATAAAACAGGTTTTAATACACAGCCAGGATAGCGATGCAGCTATGTGTGGATTATATGAGTGCCGTAAATTACCATACTAAATCAATTCTCTAATTTCCAGCCGATCCACAAAGGCACAATCATTCACAATCACAGCTCAAAAAAATGTGAACATGTAGTCTGTAGATAAAACGAAGAAATCGCTGCTGATTTCCCTCCGTTGCGTCCAGTTTCGCTAGACAGAAATAACCGTCTGGTATGGGTCATTCTTTAATAAAACTGACATTTGTTGACATTCCCCATACACAGACGGTATCCCATACGGCTCGCACCAGGGGGAGAGATTGAGCCGATTTTGGCCTGCTTTTAGGTCAAAAACTTTCTCCCACGATTTTCTTTATTTAGATCTAATTTTCTGATTTTATAAATAAGATACAAAAATACTATGTCTATTTTTCTCCTATGTACAGTTATCAATTTTTTTATTACTTATTTCTAAATGCAAAATTTACGGACGTACGTATATGAATTATCCAATTTTTATCTCAGAACCAAGGAAACGGTACGCTCATGCATTCGAACTGGTAATCTATGACATGACCCGCCCGATATATTTCGGGTCAACCGACCAAAACAAGCCCAATGGCCAATCAGAGCACGTGTTTGATATTGGGCTTATGAATATTCAAACATCACCGCTCAAGCCGGGCTGACTCATACGTAGCTATTGGACGTTCGAAAAGAAAAAATGAATATTCATCAACTTAAACCAAGATGGCTGACAACAAATCTTGTTGACTACAAGACTTTCTCGGATTAATCATTAATATAGGATCTAAATGAGCAAGCTATCGTAAGTCAAAGTAGATATTTCTGTGTTACTTTTCATCTTAAATAATATTCAGTGTAATATTGCAGCCAAATGGATATATGAAGACGTAAAGAGTGAAAAATCTCGATGCATATCTCATTCATCGCGGTCCGGCCGAACCGAACCATTCCTCCTGTACAGTCCCCATAGGACGTTCTTCAGTCTATGTATAGAGGCGGTCAGAGGAGCCAGATGCAATCTCAGCGGAACAACCGTCGATATCAGAGACTGAAGCTTTCGGTCTAAGTTTCGCTAGCATTTGCGATTCGTCTATTTTCAGCTAATGATTGGGAAAAAATAACTTTTTGCCAGTGGTGACTGTGAATGTGTGATTAAGTTAATGGTTGAATGGTTTCTTTCTTCTAGAAATCGGGTCTGAGCAGGAGCCTCACCAAGAGATTTTATTCTCAAAATGTAAGTAAACCCAGAGTAGAACCATCTTTTAAAACTCCTGTGCTGTTACTTTTATCTCCGGTTTTTAACTTTCTATCCTTGCATTCTGCATTCAAAAACATTGAAATGTGATTGTTCCACTTCAGACTTCTGATTTTTTTTAAATTAATTGTTATTATTTATTAGTAGTAGTACTAGTAGTAGTGGTAGTGGTAGTAGTAGTAGTGGTAGTGGTAGTGGTAGTGGTAGTAGATGTTATTCAGGATAGAGAATTGTATTTTTTCAGTCACCAGCAAATAGACGCATTCCTAATTGAGTCTCTGTGTATATGTAGTCCTCAGAATACCAACTGCTCACATATTTACATATACCAATAGATTGACTTTGAATCAAAATGCCATGTTGTGTGTGTTATTCACAGACAAACTTTTGTAGTTATTTCAACATAATTATTTTCTATTTTTCTTTCTTTCTTTTTAAACATCTAGGTGAGAAAAGTCACATTAATCCCTGGAGATGGGATAGGACCTGAAATTTCTGCCTCTGTGCAGCAAATTTTCAGAGCTGCTGATGTAAGTCTGTACTCGGCTAAGGCTCATTCAGATACGAAGAGGTCACTTGCGGTGTCTTTTTTTTACATCATGCAAATGAACTGCAACTTTGCATAACAAAGGTTCTTTGCATATTCGCTGAGCTTTGTGTTATATTGTACAGAATGTGAAGTGTATACCTACTTCTTACAAATTAATGTATGTTATTAAAAAAATGCTGCTGTTCACCGCATCATATCTGAATGGGGCTCAAAGAGAAGGTTGAGTTCTGGGAAGAGGTGAAAAATAATTTGTGAGTGTTATCATTGTATTATGCAAGTGTGGAAGAACATCAGAGAAAAAATGTTCCCTAAAAAGCATGGCTCTTCAAATGCCTTAATATTTTAGATATGACAAGTAACAGCTTAAAAGTGAGGCCCGATTTTTATGCCACTTGTTTGTGTAGACCCATGTACATCTTTCTGTGTACAGTGCTTGTTACTCTACCAAGACTGGGCCAAATTTCTTATAATTTTGATGACTCCAGAACCTTGCAGTACACACCAATATTTATATTCTGCATGATAAACCTTTTCTGATTGATTCCACACCGTTCCTTTCACAATGCAATCGCATGACCAGAACTCAACTTTATCTTTAACTAAAGGCTGACGTGATAAACAACAATATCAAGTGAATATATCCCCCCCCCCCTCCATTTCATCATGGGCAGCAGTTCCCACACAAGAATTGAATTTCTTCCTGAAATTGATAAAATTATCCTCATTCTCTAGTTTACTTCAAGAGAAAACTTTAATCTCTTGAAATTTAATTGATGACAGTTGTTCAAAACGTATTCAAACTTTGTGAAAAACTACATGTACATGTATTACCAATACTTCTTTCTACCTATGATTTCAAAAGAATTTTTGTTATATTAAAAATCATAAAAGGATCCATATGATCTGATTCAATGCCTGCAATTATCTGATATCAGCTTCCGTTTAACTCTAGATTGGGTGTACTGGAAATAATTTTTATTAATGTATTAACATTCATCTGCTGTAGTAGTACTGCAATTGCTCTGATCTGTTTTGGTTTTTTATCGATGTGAAATATTGCAGTGAAAAATTGTGCGTAACAAGAAAAGTTATCACATTTGGTCATTGTTCTTCTGACCTGTATCATTATAAATCGATGTCATTTGTGAAGATTTTGATATGAAAGGTATCCCTGCACCAGCTTTTAGGCCAAGAAGTCAAACACCCTACCCATTATCTGACCCCCTGTGTAGGTGCCCGTCGAATGGGAGGCTGTGGATGTCACACCAGTCAAGGGCCCCGATGGACGCACCCGTATCCCTCCAGCTGCAGTGCACTCTATGAATCAGAATATGATCGGTTTGAAGGGACCCCTAGCCACGCCCATTGGTAAAGGACATATGAGCCTCAATCTTGCCCTCCGAAAGTAAGTCTTTGAGGAATATATTACAAGACATGAAGACAAACATGTTTACATGCAGGAGCTTGGAGCAGTCTAGCTCTGGAAAGCCAAATGAAGTGGTTGAATCCATGCATGCAGTCTTGATGTTGATTTGTTCAGATTACTTTATTCTTATCTCAATAGACAAAATGTAACTTAAAATCATTTCTATATTCAAGCATATAACAAGTAGAATATGAAATTTAAATAATACTTTATTCTTTAAAAAATCTTAAAATTACCTCATAGTTTACACATTATCTTGCATTTATATAATTTTGTAGTAAAAAAAAAAGAATTCCCTCAAGCAATTATCTATTTCTAAAATCTGAAAATGAAATTTGCAAATCATAACCCATATCTAATAGATTTATGTTTTTAAGATCTTTATGTAATGATTTGTTTGCAGGGAATTCAATCTCTATGCCAATGTTCGACCCTGCAAGTCATTGGAGGGTTACAAGACTCCCTATGATGATGTAGATCTAGTCACCATCAGAGAAAATACAGAGGGAGAGTACAGTGGCATTGAACATACAGTAAGTGAGAATTGCTATCCATACATTTTGCATTCATCTGTTAAGAGCCAGAAGGCCATTATCTCTGTGTTAATTTATGTGATTTTTACACCCTTCTACTCTGTGTACTGGTATTTAAAATTTATTCTCTTCACTAGTATTCTTAGGCTAGGCATTAAACTACCTTTGCCACTACATGTACATACCCAGGAGAGAAATGGGGACCTGGTACTGGATAACGAAAGTCTTGGTGATGGTAACTGACATATGCCCCCACCGTGACCATATGGTAGGAATACTCCCCAGGGAGAGGAGATGGTGCACACTGTGTGTGTGAACGAATCTGATGATCGGGGTATTGATATTATCTGTAAAGCGCTTAGAGACTATATTTCATATTGAGTGCTTAGAGATGATTTTTTTTTTGTATTAGACGCTTAGGGACAATATTTTGTAATAGGCACTATATAAATTCAGATATCTTATAAGAGGAATGTTTTGTATCAATGATGATATCCCCAATATTTCTTGCTGCCTTTATATTACTCATAAATTGGCAGATTCTAATGATTTTAAGTTTATATTTCGCTTTCATCAATGATCTTATTGACCACAACTTTTAATTAATCAGAATCCATTTTCTCATCCACCTCTATTGTGGAATAGGGTATTAGTAATGAAACCTCTCTGCATTCATATAGTAAATAAATGAAGCCTCATCAATGTCCATCTTCTCCCCTTTTTTGCAGATCGTTGATGGTGTGGTACAGAGTATCAAACTGATCACCAAGGAGGCTTCGATGAGAGTAGCTGAGTTTGCCTTTGAGTATGCCAAGGCTAACAGCAGACATACAGTGACGGCTGTACACAAAGCAAACATCATGTAAGGGACAATAGGTTCATATTCAGAGAGTTTTTAATAGACTAGACTAAAGCTAAACCTGGGTCCTGTCTAATAAACAGTTGTAATTGATCCACAGTGATTATAAGTCCTCCAATCAATCTCAAAGTTACAAACTCCTATCTCTGTATTACAGAGATGCTGTTGGTATCAAGTTAAGATTGATTGGAATCAGTCATTACTATTAAATTTTATGATACACAGCCCTGATTTAAAGGGAAGGTTAGTTCTAGGAAAGGTAACAAACAATTGTTGAGCTTTTTCATTCCTTTTATGTTATTGGGGAAGAGAATCATTAAAAAATGTCCACTGAAAATAACTGATCTCTCCAGTCTCTGGGATATGAGATAAAGATCAATATCGCTTAAAGATAAGCTTGAGTTCTGGTAATGATAGAAACTAAATTCCTACAGAATCCAACCAAACTTACACTGAATGTTCAACATTACAAATAAATGACATGTGCCAAACGATTTTGGTAGAAAATGTATAGGGGATGAGAAATGAGCATAGAAAGATAAGGAAATCAAGGTAAGTAGGCCCGACACCATGTGCTTAACACAGGTCACTATGTGCAAATGAGAGTTGTGGTTTTTATTGAAAGATGATTTCCAGCAAGTTTTTGTGAGTTTGTTTTCATTTTACTAATTCAAACAATCAATCTACTTCAGGATAAACAATCCAGAATGAAGTATAGCCATGTTTTCTCGACATACGATTCCCATACCAGAGCTTGAGATTAGCTTCAAAGAATTTTCTAATTTGAATGTGTTTTATTTTTGTCTATTTGTAGGAGGATGTCCGATGGCCTGTTCCTTAGCTGCTGTCGTGAGGTAGCAGAGAAACATAGAGACATCAAGTTCAATGAGGTCTACCTAGATACAGTCTGTCTCAATGTAAGTTAATGGAAGAGATGATTGTTACTACCATATTTTAAGAATAGCATCAGAGAGAGACATATTTTTCCATTTTGACTTGCTAGAGGTTTCGTGGTCTAGTAGATACGTCACCAGACTGTGAATCACATGGTTTGTGGTTCTAGTCTCGCCAAAGCACTATTGTCCTTTGGCAAGATATTAATCGATATTTGCCACTCTCCACCAATAACAACAATTGCATTAGTTTGTAGGCGCTTTGAGTATCCCCTTGGGTGGATACATGCAAAATATGAATGTAGCTATTATTATTGTTATTATTATTCCAGAGTCCAGTTCTGGATTTCTGTTCATTCTCTGAAGTATATTTATTTTTTAAATGGTTATCAATTGCAAATTATAATAGTTGATATGAAGCTGCTGATATGATTGAGTTTGATTGACTGAGGAAATTTGTTAAAACTGTTGCAAATAAATCGTATGAAGTATGACCCAGAATAGGAGGACTTTCAGTGAGTTTAGCTGTATCAAACGAAATGCTATAATGATATTGACCCTTGTTTATGTGTTATAATTTTTATTTTTGTTTTGTTTTGTAGATGGTGCAAGATCCCTGTCAGTATGATGTGTTGGTCATGCCTAACTTATATGGTGACATCCTCAGGTAGGATGATTTGATAAAGCTCTATCTCATCAATTCTTTCACTGATTATTTCTCTTTGGTCATGTATACTGTAATATTAGTGTTATAGATGTCCAGTGAGGATACGAATTTGGAGGTAAGGTACTCTATCATCTTTATTTTTCTTTTTCTTTTTCTTCTTCTTCTTCTTGTTATTATTCATCCTCATCATCATTATTGTTATTATTATTTTTTTAATGATTATTATTAATGATCTTTATTATTATGTAATCACTATAACTTTCAGTTTTCTTCTCCCCATGTAAAATTACTGGAATTGAAGTAATGAGAGTAATGGGAGGCCAAATTCCATCTAAACAGGTTTTAACATTATTACCATCAGATTTAATAACTTTTTAGATAAGTTTAAAAGAAAAATGTTTTCATCTTCATTGAATCATGGATACATGCAAACATATTATTTAAAACATGAAAATGAAATGTTTGGTCTCTTAAATTAATAAAAGTATGGTTTTTTTTTTGATAACTGAAGAGAAAAAATTAAATATTAATTAATTTAATCTAATATATATACTGGATTCCTATTTTTATGCCTCCGCTACAACGTAGCCGGAGGCATTATGTTTTCGGGTTGTCCGTCCGTCCGTGATGCACGCACGCACGTCCCGTACGTCCCGCTCGTGATCGTTATCTCAAGAACCAATTGATGAATTACCGCCAAACTCGGGTCATGTATGTATCTTGCAGAGCTAATGAAGTGATTAGATTTTGGGGTCACGAGGTCCAAGGTCAAAGGTCACAGGGCCCGTTATGTATGCAAAAATAGCTCGTGATCGCGTTATCTCAAGAACCAATTGATGGATTACCGCCAAACTCGGGTCATGTATGTATCTTGCAGAGCTAATGAAGTGATTAGATTTTGGGGTCACGAGGTCCAAGGTCAAAGGTCACAGGGCCCATTATGTATGCAAAAATAGCTCGTGATCGCGTTATCTCAAGAACCGATTGATGGATTACCGCCAAACTTGGGTCATGTATGTATCTTGCAGAGCTAATGAACTGATTAGATTTTGGGGTCACGAGGTCAAAGGTCAAAGGTCACAGGGCTCATTATGTATGCAAAAATAGCTCGTGATCACGTTATCTCAAGAACCGATTGATGGATTACCGCCAAACTTGGGTCATGTATGTATCTTGCAGAGCTAATGAACTGATTAGATTTTGGGGTCACGAGGTCAAAGGTCACAGGGCTCATTATGTATGCAAAAATAGCTCGTGATCACTTTATCTCAAGAACCGATTGATGGATTACCGCCAAACTTGGGTCATGTATGTATCTTGCAGAGTCAATGAACTGATTAGATTTTGGGGTCACGAGGTCAAAGGTCTAAGGTCACAGGGCTCATTATGTATGCAAAATAGCTTGTGATCACGTTATCTCAAGAACCGATTGATGGATTACCGCCAAACTTGGGTCATGTATGTATCTTGCAGAGTCAATGAACTGATTAGATTTGGGGTCACGAGGTCAAAGGTCACAGGGCTCATTATGTATCTCAAAATAGCTTGTGATCGCGTTATCATTAGAACCAACAGATGGATTACAATCAAACTTGAATTTTAAAAATTGCTTCCATTTTGGTTTGTAAAATTGCTCTATGGCGGAGGCATCATTTTCGACTGCGCGCAGTTGAAGTTCCATCTAGTTTACCTTCAGATTCTTATTTTTGCTCTAGAAAGTTGACAGGAGTGTTTCATGTATTTGTTGGATTGCACACTGCACAAGATAACAAAGAAAACACTTATCCTTTTGTAGTTCATCAAATACAAACATTCTTTCTTGAAGAAAGATTTAATTGCATTTTGTTGTCTTCTTGCAGTGATCTTTGTGCAGGTCTAGTAGGAGGTCTTGGTGTAACGCCCAGTGGAAACATCGGAGCTGGAGGTGTCGCCATCTTTGAATCAGTAAGTATTTAGGGTCGTTCACATATGATGCAGATATCCATGGCGGATTCCCCTGCCATTATTTTTAATAATTTGTTTATTACTTGTAAATAAAAGGAAAGTAGGGATGAAATAAAAGGTGGGGAAATGAAAATAGCCAAGGGCAACAGAGGTCTTACCTTGGACCTTGAACTTGAAATAATAATCCCTTTCGGCAGCTCCTAGAAGCTATCCCAGGATGATGATATGCGTCAGTGTGAGGTGCCACGGTGCAATAAATGAAAGCAGATTTCACATATGTACAATAAAATGTGTGTGCACCGCAAGTAAAATATGCCTCTGCGTTTATAGCATATGGCACCCGACGGGAGGCTGCATCTCACGAATGACTGGTAAGGACGAGTAACATATCTGACCTTCTGGAATAAGGAATCACAGAGAAGTACATCCAATGACTTTTGGTGTGTGACTGCGTAGCAGGATTGGTTGTAGGCTGTGTTTCTTAGTTTATGTCTGGGTGGTTGGCATCCCCAGCTAAGACAACATTTGGATGGTTAAGGCAATTACTTATCTATGCTGACAGGGACTACTCAAGACCTGTGACACTGGTCTGCCAGTTGCTTGGTGGGCACAAGAAGCAACCAAAGAGGAACGGTCCTGAATCTAACATCTCTATGGAGCACCATCAGAAAATTGAGGACACATACTCTCTTACCTGCACGTTCAGCGAAGCACATTACTTTTAAGAAAAAATAAAGAAAGGAATAATGTTCAGAACAACTGCAGAATTCCCCACTGCACAAGTGACCCTAACCCTGATCCTTACGTTACCTCCTATCCTAACCCGCCCTAACCTTAACCATAACCCTGACACTAACCCTTACCCTTAGCCAATGTATTGATGCATTGTGGGATATTCTGCAGTAAGGCTAATTTTATTCAGTTGATTTAATGTTATTTCTTGTTTTCCTCTAAGGTTCACGGTACAGCTCCTGACATAGCAGGCGAGGACAAGGCGAACCCTACAGCTCTCCTCCTTAGTGGTGTTATGATGCTTAGACACATGGAACTCATGGGACATGCCGGTCGCATCGAGAAGGCATGTCTCGAGGTCATAAGTGAAAAAAAGGTAAGTGGTATAGAGGGCTATGTTGTTAGATGTAAATGTTTTACCATATATTGTCATTATAACGACATTAATGACATTTATTATGTTGCGCTACACTTCAAATTTGATTATAGTTTAAAGATTTAAAAAGTGGCATAAATACCAAGGCAATGGAGAGAAGGAGAGATGAGTTTCTTCAGACAGATCCAAGTAGAAAGACAGGACAAGAAGAAGCAAAGCCATACATACACTTGAAAGACTAGCAAATGGAGTCTCATAGGCATAGACCTGTTTATGTTATAAAGTGCATGATTATGATGCTTAAACAGCTACAATATTTTCTGTTGTAATAAGTGGGTGGTCATTTTTGTAAAATGGCTGTACTATTAACCACAGTTAACAACTAAATTATTCATAACCCATGTCAATTTGATTTTACTTTTGATTTGTCATTTCTAAAGAATGAAAGATGGACTGGTTGAATTAGGGCATTTGTTGAATACTTTTAGATGTAAGTCTTAAAGGTATAGACCAGTTTTGGAAATGCCCCTCTCAAAAAATGAAATGGAAGCTCTTATTACCAATCATGTGAAAGACTATGTTTTAACTAATACGTGATGATACAAATTTTGCCGGGAAACCGCCTACTAATTGATATATTTGGTAAATTATTATATCTATCCGGACTGGATAGATATAGCATAGTGCTTGTAACTTTACCAAGACTGGGCCAAATTTCTTATCATTTTGATGATTCCAGAACCTTGCAGAACACACCAATACTTAGACTCTATATGCTAGATGATCAATTTTGCTGATCGATTCCACAACGTTTCTTTCACAATGCAATCGCATGACCAGAACTGGTCTATACCTTTAATATGTCACGTTCTCAAGAAACATAAATCGGGACAAATCAATTTTTCACATATTTAAAAAAAATACAAAACTTGATAAGAGTATGAATAATTTAGTTGTCAATTGTAAATAGATAGAGTGTATGTCCAGCCAAGAACACATTAAGTTTCTCTGTAAAACATTTTTTGTACGCATTCCTATTTTTGTTTGTTTCTTTGCTATAGCATCTGACTGGTGATTTAGGTGGAACAGCAACCTGCTCTGAGTTTACCCAAGCCATTTGTGACAGAGTTCAGCAGCTAGAATAGAATCTACCAAGCTCTGAACTCATCAACTATCACCCCCTCCCTCTCTGATAAGTCATCACATATTGTATCTACTCTATATCTTTACTCAGTGTTTGCCTCCCTCTATGAATACAACTGTGTTAAAACTCAAACTTTGTGGCATGAACATGCGAACATATTAATCAAATATTTATGAATATTTCTATTTTGTATTTGTTATCCGTATCCATTCAATGCTGAAACCAGAAGGAAGGGTTTAAAAGTTATATGCAATGAACATTTGATCTGATACGCTGGTCGTTTGGCCTCAGTAATTTAGTTTTGGCAAGTTAATTTGAAAAATTGATGTCCAACATTGTTGCAGGAGGAGCAGTATGTACTTCAACTCAGGTTGTTTCTATTATGATTAGAGAAAAGTAGTGCACTCAACAAGTTATGTATGGTTGTTAAAGAGGTATGAGATTCTGTTTTCTTCAAAAGTTGAATTTATTATGTGAGATTTTTGCATAAGTTCAACTCTACAGTTTTAATTTTACTGATGTAGACTAAATATGGCTTTCTTGTTATGCCCCAAAAATGATATTTAAGGATTATGTACTGTTTGCAACCCAATTGTACTTCAAAAGTATGACTTTGTTTTCAACATAATGCCATTTATTTGTATAATCTATGAATGTCATTGTGTAAATCTAAAACAAAAAAGACAATTGGAAACTACCATTGCAATCCAATGAATTCTCTGGTATTTAACATTTCGTGAGTCATGAATTGACGCACCCCTCCCCTCAAAAAAAAATTAATTAATTAATACTTAAATAAATAACATAGAATAAATAACTATATAAGTACAAATTGTTTTTAAAATCATCCCAATTACTTGTTAGGGCAACCTTGAACAGATATTGTTCCATTTTACTTGTAGGTATTGAATCCATTGTATATACATAGATACCTCCTATTATAATTCCACTGCTTTGTATTAGAAAAGTAGCATTCCCTTTTCATTTTGCATTTTTAAACATGTTTCGCACAAATTTGTATTATCTTCCTTCTTATTTTCTACAAGTTTGTATGTTTGACTGGCATTTTCTGAAACTGAACCAGCTAAACAGTAGTAAACTTAAGAATTATAGTGATTAAGAAGTTGTACTGTTATTGATGAGAATGATTTGGAGTACAAGTAATGTACCTGTGTGTGAATTGATTAACTATGACTATATTTTGACTCAAAAGTATTTATTGCTTGTATTGCATGCATAATATCTTTACAGGCGGCCCGATATATGCATTGGTCATTTATTGGGATTTAGTTTGATATTTGTGCAATTAGAAACAGAAGTAATCTTTTTTTTTAATTATCTGTAGCATTGATTTTCTTGAAATGATTCTAGTTTGTGTATATCGCATACAAAGGAATGTTTAATTTCTGGTATATATGTATGTACCTGTACAGTGATGTGAAATGGATGACGTTTGAATTGCTGAAGCAGCATAAAAAGGGTGCTGTAGGAAGACATACATGTTTCTTTTTGTCTTCCTCGTTTTCTCGATTGTCATAGTTTATCTGAAAGACGAAGTCAGAGGGATTTATTGTATTGTTTGAATTAAATGTAGAATATGTTGCTGCCAGAATTGAAAAAATAAGGCATGTTACACGTTATATTTTTGTTATAGGAGAGAGAGTGAGAGAGAGAGAGAGAGAGAGATGAGGGGGAGGGAGAGATAAAAGAGAGATAGAGAAAAAGGTAAAGAGAGAGAAAGAGAGAGAGAGAGATGGGGAGGAGGGAGAAGGAGAGAGAGAGAGAGGTTGAAGAGAGAGAGAGAGAGAGAGAGATGGGGAAGGGAGAGACTATCAGAGAGAAAGACAGAGAAAATAGGCCTACACATGTACATGGAATATCAATCAAATACATATAAGTATTACGATTTATTAAATGAGTAGGTTTTAAGAGTGTCTATTGTAGAGGTATCTCGGAATGTAAATGTAGACAGGAAGATTGTTCCAAAATATAGATGCAAGAGCAGAACACACACCACCTGTTGCTCTGGTGCGGGACTATGGAGACAAAATTAATATGGATTAATAGACCATTTTATAATGTAATCAAATTTAATGCATACATCTTTGTAAAGTGCCTCGTTACAAATTATTTCATTCACCTGTTACGAATAAGTGTATTTCACTAGTCAGAATGCGATTTGCAAACATTTCTGACTATTGAAAAACAATTATTCGTAACAGGTGAATGAAATAATTTGTAACGAGGTACTAACTTAATAAGGATTTATGTTAAATTTGATTACATTACGTAAATTGCCTATTGCATGGTGATGGTAGCAGATCAGAGGGCTGGAGGCTAGGCGTCTTAAATACACATGTACTGTTGTTGAGTGGAGAGAAAAATACCGACGTTAAACACTGGAGGAAGAACGGAGCCATGTCGAGATGAAGCAAATAAATTAATCACTCAAATGTGGTACATGTACATCATATAGGCGTACAAGGTGTGTGTGTGTGTGTGTGTGTGGGGGTGTCTGCAGCCGCCGATACATTATTTTGAAATTATTCAGGCACCCTTCTGCTAACTCATTTTAGTGGCAATGAGGCGGTCTTTCTGTATTCTTTAAAGTGACTCGGTAACATTGTTGAAGGTTGATGAAAAAATTGAGTAATTTTTGTATGAAATGTTGCTTATTATATTCCTTCTACTGTACTAACCCTCTAGCATGCAAAAAATCCTGAAAAAATTTCTCAAATCACAAAGATATTTATGGTTTTCTTTGAAGGCGTCACTGGTCAACACCTTCTAACAGTAAATTCTCCCAACCATTTTTGAATTTTCCCAACCGTTTTTCCATGGAAATAAGACATAAGACAGGATTTCAAAAATCTTTCAACACTTAAATGTCTGGAATGATATAAAGAGCCAATTCATAGCTTTGTTACGATTTACATGAACCTAAAATGTAATTAAATTGTAATAATATAGTTGGGAGAATTAAGGAATCGATCAGATCAGTTTTTCCCAATTTTTATCGTTAATATTAATAATGGTCTGTTTTCACTCAAACTTTAGGAATATGTTTAATTTAACATCTAGCATTGAAGTCACTACCTTAGCACCATTTTCTCTCATTTAAACAATATTACCAAGTCTCTTTAAGAATATATTTTAAAATGCAATTTTCACTTTAATAAAGTTGGGGGAGGGGGGGATTTGCCGCGGTCCTCACCGCACCTCTCAGTGGACCAACCCATGCATTAATGTTACAACATAAAAGAGCATTATCTTGCTGATTTCATGCTAGCAATCATTATCTACTTCTGTCATTTGATTTGAACTTTGCCTTTAATTTGTGTGAAAACAAACTCATGTCGCCTGATCTACAATGCTGGCAACTGGCAACCGATAGAATAGAAGCATACTCTCCCCCTTCCCTTTTCTCTCTCTCTCTCTCTCTCTCTCTCTCTCTCTCTCTCTCTCTCTCTCCCTCTCTCTGTCTCTCTCTCTTCCTCTCTCTGTCTCTCTCTATCATTCATGCAACACATTTTCTTTCTTTTCCTCCCCTTCTTTTTTTTCTCCTTCGTCGTCTTTTTAAAAATTTTCTCCCTCTTCTTCTTTTTCGATCTTCTTCTTCTTCTACTTCTTTTTTTTCATCTTCTTTTTCTTCTTCTTTTTCCTTTTTTACTTGTTCTTCTTGTTCTTCTTCTTCTCATTCTTCTTCTTCTAACAATAATAACCTTCTGACTTCTGAGGGCTATATATGCAGCCTGACCACGAAGATTAAAAACTCGTTAATGAAATATGTGTTTCATCTTGATGATCTTGTTGATTATGATAACGATGTATATATGATAACGATGCATTTAAACATAGTGGACATTGGCTGTGGTTAAAAAATGTCCGAAAAAGAAGAAAATAAAGCAAGATCACACTTCTCTTATTTCTCCACAATAAGCGGGAAAATTGCGAAGCACGGTACAATAATCAGAAACTCTGAGCGAGATCTATACAACGCGCGGAGTTAGACGCCGGTCGTCGCCGCAAGCTGCACAACAGTGCGGATCGAGAGCCAAACCTATATGAAGACCGCTCTCGGATAGATCACAATTCTTGGATATTTTGAGCAATTCTTGTTGGAAAATAACTGTATCTGAGGATCACCATGGTTCCATGTAAGTTTGTAATACTTTCTTATAGACTGAAAGACGTTATTTCATTTAACTGTTAAATGAGACCAATACTGAGTTGTTAAAGTATCTCCGATGGATATCGTGTTGTACTGGTAGTCACTTACCCTATTGATAGATGGACGCGATGGCGCCAAATCTATAATTATTGCGTTATCAAATGATACTTTAACAAAGAAAATTTTCATCAATTTCATTTTTATTTTGTAGATTTAATTAGTACAATATTAACATTTGATTTCATGCGTCTGCCGACATCACTTTTCGACTAGTAATTTTTATACATCATAGACTAGTTGACAATTCAGATGTTATAGTGCTTCTCGTCCCCAAGTGATGTACTATTGTAGTCGAGTCTTTTACAAGTCTTGTGTTGCACTCTTCAGAATGCAGTCAGATTGCATACATTAGCTGTTGCTATGTCGTTAAATAATCAAACTAGCATGTACGTTTCAGGTAGTCCAGAGTAACCTATTGTTTATCATGCACATACAACTATAATACCTTTGTGGTGTTGTCTATTCGTCTTATTGTGTTTATTTCAAGGAATGCGCTTTGCAAAGTAATTGTGTTGGTTCCCCTGCTTTTTAAAAGAAGATTTTTTTTTAAAGAAGAACAAAGAACGGGCTGTGAAAACATTCTTCTGTCCTTGGACAAAAATAAAAGATTTAAATTTGTTAATGGTTTTCTGAGATTACAAGAAAGTAACACAATAATACTTTCCCAACGCGTTATCAACCCAAAACAGTGGCGTCCGCGAGGAGGATAAGTTCCCAAAACTCGTCGGGTAGCCTAATTAGCCTATATCGAGTATTTTTTCATTTTCGGATGGAAAATATGGAAATGTGTCGCACGGGACACTGAGATGTTTTGTTTATACATAATGTGCCAAATGAAGAAGAAGAAGAAGAAGAAGAAGAAGACTGCAACAATATTTTCTTTTTTTTCACTATCAAGCAGGTTCAGAGTACATCAAATAAATAATAATTTTGAAGGTGAAAAATGTCAATTTCATACAATCATCTGTTAAGAGCCAGAAAGGTATCAACTCTGTGTAAAAAGATGAAGAGTTATCATCCGTCTGTCTCCAACGGATGAAATTATAACTTTGATGACAGTACAGTATGACAAGACAGATTGCCTTGAAACTAAATTGTATATGCTCTGCATGATTATTATTGGAAAATCATAGAAATTCAACTTACCTGTACATGTGGTTAAATGCACAGCCAGTAGAAGCAACACCATACAGCCAGTTGTGAAATAAGAACAAGCTTCCATGGTGAAGATTCAAAATCTATGGAGAGTCATGAGTGGGGGAAAATAATCACGATTATTATTGAAACGGAACTCGTACGGAAGAAAAAGAAAAAAAGAGAAGTAGAAGTAGAAGTAGAAGAAAAAGAAGAAGAAGAAGAAGAAGAAAAAAGAAAACAAAGAAAGAAGAAAACAAAGAAAGAAAGAGAAGAGGAAGAAGAAAAAGGAAGAAAGAGAAGAGGAAGAAGAAAAAAGAAGAACAAAGCAGGAGAAGACAAAGAACAGGAGAAAAAGGAAGAAGAGGAAGAAGAACAAAAAGAACAAATCAGAAGAGGTAGAAAGAGAACAGGTAGAAAGAAAAGAGGAAGAGGAAGATCAGTGCGTTTATCTTCATCACCTTGAAGCAGCACTTACACTGGAAGAAGAAGAAGAAGAAGAAGAAGAAGAAGAAGAAGAAGAAGAAGAAGAAGAAGAAGAAGAAGAAGAAGAAGAAGAAGAAGAAGAAGAAGAAGAAGAAGAAGAAGAAGAAGAAGAAGAAGAAGAAGAAGAAGAAGAAGAAGAAGAAGAAGAAGAAGAAGAAGAAGAAGAAGAAGAAGAAGAAGAAGATAGAGGAGGAGTATACGATCAGGAAACTGGTACGGAGTTTCTCAAAACATTGAAGGATAACTTCTGCAATTTAATGAACGTCTATTGTAACTTGTAAGTACAGTGACATATTATTAATATCACTGGCAATTTGAAGTGTATTACACTTATGATTTACCATACATGGGAAACACACCATAATGATTGTGACAAACAAACAAACTAACAAAAACATACAAAGAAACACAACGAAATTAGGTCTTTGACGCCTTTTATTTGTGAAACAATTAATATCGCGAAAATAGAAAAAAGATAATCTTTGGCTTTACACCCAAAGGAATTTCATTTCAAAATATATTACTCATTTAAATGGCATTATAAAAATATCACAAACTTATATTTATATCGCCCAGGTCGCCATCATTAGGCCTTAGCTCCGAACGATACGACGCATCAATATACTTCAGATCTCTGGCATGGTCAATTCATCGTTGGTAGGGAGGGGGTGGTGGGGGCACAACTGCCCCTACGCCTTTACAATTAAAACCCGATTGGCATACCTTACACAACAGAAATCTACCCTCGTTCAAAGTTTTGAACTTAAGGCACCTCAGAAATGTCACAGCCCTTTGTTTTTCGTTGCCGGAGACTTTGGGGGTAATTGTACGCCCCCCTACCTTTACAAAATACTGGATCCGCCCCTTCATTAACCACAGCATCCCATCCAATACCATATACTTGAATGAAAAGTTTATCTACACCAGACATTTTGGAGAGAATTGGCAAGCGTGAAAGCAATTGAAGGCACTTATGGTTTAAAGTGGCATGACCTTTCGATCACAAAGAGGCTTTTAAAATGATTTCAAACCAGTTTTTGATAATAATGACACTATTAATACTCATGGTTTTGTAATAGAATATAGACGGGCTTACTAACATATTCAAATTAATGGATGTTTCTTTCCTGGGGACCTATAGTGACGAATTGTTCCATTAATTAACCTATTATTAATGAATGACCTACAATACTATATAGGGATCCAGTCTGCATACTTTACTTGTTGTTATGTCGGGCAAGCCTCGGGCAAGCTTTAAGTTGTCAAGAAAACCTGTGTTTTAAAAGTATGCATACAATTTGAATATGTTAGTAATTAGCCGGTCTATTGATGACTGCATGACCATTTACGGTCATGACATTGAGATAACAACTTTCCAAACCATTTTTATGAGTAGAGGCTAATATTCAGTGAGTGCAAGGATATTCATGGTCTTTTGATCAAATTTCCAAACCATAATACATACCTATTTATTAATGTATTTCAATATATGCATGTTTCTTCTTTCTAGAACCCATGCAAGGGGTCCATATATATCATTAAACCTTACTAAACTAGTTGCAATCTAGCCCCTATAATAGTAGTCAACTAATATCCCTATTTACCAACAATATGAGAGTAGCCAACGTGCGCAACTAGTTGGGAATACCCATTGTGTGCCGTCTGGTTGATGAGTAGACGTGCATGGGTGGAATACATGAAAATTAAATACATTAATCTGAATGGTTAATTTGCATAATTCTTTGTGACAGCACTAGAAGTCTTTTATGTCGAGTTGCCAACTACTAAGTTGCCAACTAAATTGGTTTTACTAAGAACCTTGCCAGCTAGTGCAAAACTAGGGAGGATTTTAGTTTCCAACTAGAGAATGGAATTCTGTGCCCATGGGTAGAGCAGATTTTAGTAGAAAGGGAGGAATGTGGAGACAACACTCTATCAAGCTAATTTCCATAAGTCTTCGTCCAAAGGTTTTACTCGCCAGAATATAAACCTACATAGTATTTAATTGTGATTATTATTATTTTTATTATATTTTTTTAATATGGCAATGTTACGGTGTGTTATTACTACCGTTTATATCACAACACGTTATTACGAAATACGCATTCGGTACTTGTAATCGGTAAAAGCGTAATCAGCTATTTAGTTGGAATTTGATAAAACAAAATTCTATTTCTGATGATGACTCCCTAATCATTCTAATAGTGCCATTTCATTAGGCGTATTGAGTAAATATTGTTATCTGTCGGGATGGAAGACCACAGGTGTTAAGATTCCCATTGTAATATCGCCTGTCATGCAGCAGCGGTTCCAGACGGGGTTTGTTTATTCAAGCCTGCCCCCTCTATTGTTGTCTTGATTGTAACTGAATTTAAGCGAGGCACAGGTAGAAAATAAATGCAAGAGCCCCAAGCCTTCCACAGCCCCTAAAATTATGCTAGAACCGCGCCTGTTGCATGTTTGAACTGTTAATGAATTACAGAGGTCGCAATTATAATGTTTAACTTAAAGATAAACTTGAGTTCTGGTAATGATAGAAAATAAATTCTCACAGAATCCAACAAAACTTACACTGCATGTACAAATAAATGACATGTGCCAAACGATTTTGGTAGAATATGTATAGGGGCTGAGTAATAGAGCATAGAAAGATAAGGGAATCAAGGCAAGTACGCCCGCGACACCATAATTATGCTTAACACAGGTAACTGTGTGCAAATGAGAGTTGTGGTTTTTATTGAAGATGATTTCCAGCAATTTTTTGTGACATTGTTTTTATTTCACAGGTTCAAACAATCTACTGCAGGATAAACAATCCAGAATATAGCCATGTTCTCTCGACATACGATTCCCATACCTAGAGCTCAAGATTAGCTTTAACCAATGCCAAAGCACTATCGTATGAGAATATGTAAAAGTTTGATTATAAGATCATCAGAAGGAAGTTTAACCAACCAGGATATTTGTTTTTAATAAAGTTGCTATCGCTATTAGACTTATATTAGTTATATACATTCCTATAAAGATATTCATTTGCATATATAGAACTACTAAACAAATTTGTGATTGCGTTTAATGTGAAATTATGACAGATTGACTCGACCGGGATAACCTCAATTAACATGTTGCTAGTCGTTAGTTCCAGTTACCAAATAATACTTATATTGTATTGACTATAAATGAATGTGCATTTTAGTGATATGGTAATAAATTCATACTCAAACTCTACAGTTCGGATTAAGCACATGTTCGTGTTTTAGTCCGTTGTCGATCAATAGACCGGTTTTAACATATTCAAATTTATGGATGCTTTTTTCCTGTGCACCTATAGTGACGAGTTATTCCATTAACATGTTATTAATGAATGAACTACAATACAAATTATGTGAGCTCTCTCTCCCTCTCTCTCTCTCTCTCTCTCTCTTTCTCTCTCTCTCAATATTGACATAATTTGTTATTGGCAATGCCATATTGACGTCACTGCGTATAAATTTGACCTTTCTCAGCTCGCGCTTCAGAGTACAAGAACAACAACAAACATTGAAGATCATTATTTTCATGGCCACGTCATTACTCTAGTTATTATTATTATTATTATTATTATTATTATTGTGATAATGATAATGATGATGATGATGATGATGATGAAGATGATGATGATGATGATGATGATGATGATAATGATAATGATGATGATGATAATGATGATGATGATAATGATGATGATGATGATGATGATGATGATGATGAAGATGATGAAGATGATGATGATGATGATGATGATAATAATAATGATAATAAAGAAGATGATAATTATAATGATAATGATAATAATAATATTATTATAATAATGGTAATAATGATAATAATACAAATACATGTACATGTAATTATAATAATAATAATATTAATAACTATAATAATAATAATCTTCATCATCATCATCATATTCATCGTTCTTTAATATTCCTTATTTTATCCTGGCTATTTGCCCCATCGCGTCTAATGTTAAACTTCCGATTAATGAAAGAAGGTAAAACCGGATGCTCGCTCGTGGATATGATTTTCTTATTTTCAACTTTTTTAGAGATGATTAAAATCATAATTTCAATCAAGGTACAAGGCAATGGGTTGTCGTACCAAATTTTCTTCAAAGGCGGCCAAATTCCAGATAGAATTTCCTTCAATAATATTGAAGCTATAATATGAAACATTTATGTCCACCTCCCCCTCCCCCTCCCCTCCCCTCCCCTCCTCCTTCATGTCTAGACCTTAAGCTACGCCACAGTGAACAAATAGACATCTGGGATTATGATTCTGATTGTCTTCATTCGACATGGTTTGTGATGAGGAAACTGAAAGTAATAACTTTTTTTTAATAATATTTTTATTCACAGTGACGTTGATATTTGCCGTTTCTACCGCGCTAGCTGTTTCCATCTCCTTCGGTCTTCTCATCTTCATCTGTTGTTGCATGCGAGCTAGGAAGACACAAAAACGTCAAAAACGACGAGAGAAGCTAGAACATGCTCTCGCCGTCACGCCCCTTAAAGCCGACTTCTTCCGAGGGAGAGACAAAGATTACCCGAAGACAGTCCCAGTGCCTCGGCAAGATCCGATCGAGGATAGTCCTTTCAGTGATGTACAGACGGATGATCAGGGGTTGAATCGATTGACCAGCCTGACGATTACGGACGCTCCCAGTCTTGGGCACCGGCACCCTCGACGAAATTGATCGCGGTCGATCCTCAGAGGAGACAAACCTTGGCCGTGCTTTCACTGAGCCCATCGTCTTCGGATTCATCCCTCGCTTCGTGCAGCTCGGAGAATGACTTAGAGCAGGTCGGGCGCGAGTCCGAGTGGACTGTGTATCAAGGAGGCAACGAGAAACCGATCGTCAACTTTTCGCTCTACTATTCAACACAGGATTCCACTCTGTTCGTCTGTCTTAAATCCGTCTCGGGATTGGCGAGAAAATACTACCCGGGATGCTCCTCGTTCCTCAAGGTGAGTCTCCTGCCCATGTACAGAGACGGGTTCCGCACCGACGTCGTCCGTAAATCGCTAAATCCTCATTTCAACGAGTCCTTTCAGTTCTGTAAAATAAACTTGGCTGAGGCACAAGGCAGCTTCCTCAAGATCAAGCTGTATGTGAGGGAGAAGTGGAACCGAAAGGATCGTTTTAGCGGAGAGGTCTTTGCAGAGTGTCATCATCTCTTGGCGAAGAGTGACAGCCTTCTGGAATTACAGAGGACGTTTAGTATAAAGAGAACCAAGCTTCCGAAGAAGAATTTAAAAAGGGTAAGTTTAAAATGATTGATTTGGGCAATGGAAGTAGCAAGGGATGGTTCTCGGAGGTATGCTTTGAGCTAAATTGATGCAAAAGCTCATCGTTTAGGAATTAGGAACCCCCTTCCAACATTACATTTATATTAGTCACATTTACGCAATTTCAAAATCATACTAGGGGAATTATTTTAACCTTGTTTTCCCGTGGTAACCTATATTGGAGATAAGTTTCTTGTCGAATGCGAATGTTTAAAAGGCGAATCGCCTTGTCAAGTGGTTGAGAAGGCAAACATTCTGTAAAGAATTGTCTTAGCTATAGGAGTTGAGATTTTTTCGAAGGTCACTGTAGCTATAGTAACTGCGCAGTTGGTTGTTGAAAGTTTGACTGACATTTTTCATATAATATTACTACGTTCTAATTTAAATTCTTTCGAAACACTTCCAGATTCTTTTCCCCAAAATGCAGACTTATAGTCTCATTCATTTTAAACCATAATGGTTCGAAATGCGGTGACTTATCCACTTGACCACGACACTTCTACCTTCAAAACACCTTTTAACGCAGCCAGTCGGCCGTTCTTGAAAGCTTTTTGCCCCCAAGCAGTACTGCTATTGAATTCTTTCGAAGATTTCCAGATTTTTCTCCTAAGAATTTAAACTGATTCACTTCAAAATATATCAGCACTCACTTCCCTGCATGAAACAGATGCGCTCGAAGTCCACTTCGGAAGAGACGTCCAATCGGCCATACCTTGGAGATCTGTTTGTATCCTTGCAGTACCAGCCCTTAGCAGATCGACTTAAGGTCATGATTAGGAAGGCAGAGAACCTTGTGGTCGACAGTGTTCTTCCTGGCACTGGAGGTGAGTGTATGATTGAGGTCATGATAGTCATGAAGACAAGGGCCCTGTTTCATAAAACAAGTTGCAATAACTGTTATAAGCTAGTGAAATCGTTGAATTTGATTGGCTGAGAGTTAATTTGTTATAGAAATGTGGCACTTTTTTATGAAACGGGGCCCTTGGTCCTGTCAGTTGCCTTTAATTCAAATTAATTGCAACTCTGTAGGCCTACAACTAAAGAGATAGGAGTATGTTTTCAATTGATTGGAGGACTTGTGGACAATCCGCATCAATTGCAACCCGGCCCAGGAAAGGGGAAGTGGTTTCATTCAGGTAATCCAAAATCGTTGAAGTTCAGACCGTGCCGATTTTGATAGACAGATATTTGGAGCGTCAAAAGGTGTTTGGCATAGACGTTGTCAATTACTGTTCACCACAGCACAATAATGCCGTTGAACACGAGGCGTCATTTCAATTGCGTCATTATCTGCGCTAATAAATAAAAAAAAACAATGCAATTGCAAATAGCCCATACGCTGGTCATTCAAAGCAATACTTGCACTGTTAATTTTACTTTCCATTTGTGTACGATATTGCTCTCATATGACACATCAAATTAAGGCAGCTCCAGTAGTTGACGCAGTCTTACGTAAAAAAAGGACGCCTCGCGTGCAACGGGCAAACGTCGTATAGGCATGGGCTGGATCGATGCCCTAAAACAATGATGTGAGTGCATAAGCGCAATAACAGCACCATAACCATCTGGGTTATGCCCCACGTTTTCAGACACAAAATCATCAGCAGAGAATTTGAGTTACTTTGATATTTCAGATCGCAGAGAAATATTGCCTAAATACTTCTGAAATTTCCAACTCCCTTAGCGTTTGCATGTATAGGCTAGCTGAGGTGCATTCTGCGTCATTTTTATCGATTTTTGAAAAGACCTAATTTGAATGAATGGAGTATCTGTAGCAATTGTATACAAATCAAAAGAAACACGGCTGTAAGAACTTTCGAGAAATCAACTTAAGGGCAATTTCAGTGACCTATTGTAAAGCATTTAGAAATAATATTCGGGTTACATACGTCTTTGCCTGTCAAAATGCCTTTAGCTTTATTTTCTGAAAGTCTTTGCAATCGTGTCATGAATTTGTATTGATAGGCCAAATATATTCCAAGAGATAAAGAAATAACCATTTTTTAAATCGTTTTCTGTTTCAGATGTTTATGTCACTGTCCGTCTCCTGAAGCAGAGTGAGATAGTCGGAGAATACAGCACACAACGTCGCTCTGGTACCAGCCCTATCTGGAATCAACCATTCCTCTTTCATCCCAAACAAGATGAGATCCACCAGCACTCCATCCTCTTCGCCATCTATCGTGGTCGACGACTAGCGACCGACGTCATGGTTGGGAAGGTCGAAGTCGGCAGCGGGGCCGGGGAGACGGGTGTGGCGCACTGGACGGAGATGCTGGAGCCACGCGGCATCGAAGTTGCCAAGTGGCATCGAATTGCCGCCTTTAGTTAACTCGGAACGGGAATACATTCAATTCCACGTTTGGTTTGATTTTTAATCGCCCTTTCGAATGGTAAATTATTCTGATACGTCGTCCTCAGGATAAAGGCCTATTACATATTGCCCACGATGCGTCATTTCGATTGATTTATTACTTGCGCCTGTGAGGGCAAGGAGTCCATAAGTCAGTTATCAAAAGCATGCTTTGGACTGTTCAGTTTGCAATCAATTTTTGTACGATGTCATTCTCAAATGATGGCGCGTCAAAGTCGGCTCCAGTTACTGACGCAGTCCTACGTCAGGCAAATGACGCCTCGCGTGCAACGGGATTTAGAGCTGCTTTGACAACTTACTGAAAGTTTAAAATGAAAATAAATATCTCGTCGTCGGTATGAGGCCTTGCTTCATGACGCAGTACTTTATGCTTGCGTTATTATACCTCGATCTATGTGGCATTTCTTATATACGAACCGTACTTTAAACAAACTTTACGAGAATTTATATTTTGTCATGATTCATCAATGTTGGCACATTTTTGTCTTTCGTTTTTACGGACAATAATTTAGTGATAAATGGATGGTATAGATTTTGAAGAGATCGAGAGTGATGGTGAATAGCATGTGATGCATAACCGTAGTAGCGTAACATATAACTCATAACTTATTACTCATTTTCACCATATTATGACTTTGTTGTAAAACTGATCCATGCGCATAATTAAACATAATCGCAAAGACTTTCAAATTATCAACCAAAGTCAATTCGAATATATAGTCTTGTGCCTCACCTATTGAGAAGTGCAAACTTGACAATGACGTAAGACATAATCAGCACATTATTTATGTAGCCAATATACAGCGTGTACATCGTAGTAGGGTTTATGAAATTGCCCTTGAGCTGATTTCTTGAAACTTTTTGCAATCTTATCATTGTCATGTTTATCTGCTCTATGATGTAAGAAATTACTATAATGTCATGAATATCCCCTATTTGTATCGGTATAAGTAGTACATCTAGTATATAGATAACATGCAGGCCTTCAGAGAGGACCCATATATCCGAATTAAATTAATCAATTTGTACCGTCGATTTAAAATCGTATGTGTACTGTTTGATTTCAATGTTTTTGAGTACTGGCAATATTCAATAAACAAATACATATCTTGTACATTATCATCATATCTACATGTCAGATGTCTCAGGATATCATTTGCTTGTCTGAGGCCTACGATTAACCAAAGAAAATAAAAATATATTTATATACTAATGCTGGGATTCATAATAGCTATGACAGAAAAAAAGGGGGAGGGGTACTTAGGTTCTCTAGATTTCAATTCTATTAGTGTATAGGGTGTCAATGTGTACCTATTTCATATGTGACGGGTCTTTAACTTTTTCTATACATTTCTTATTTTATACGGACGATAAAAGTGCGCTTTTGTTCGCTTTGTCTCAGCCCGTATTTTTTCCTTGAAAATATTTCTCCCACAAAAATGATTTTGTGAATCCTGCAAGCCCTCTCCAGGCTTTTCATCAGTGAAGTGGGGATAGTCGGGTTTTTCGGGGTTTTTTAAAAAATCTTTTGTCACAGCTATGGTCCTAAGAGCTTTCACCCCTGAATATTCCAATTTAATTTTTTTCCCTTTTTTTCTGAAGGCGGGATTGGCAAAATGGATGCTATGGAACGTTTACTGTCCATGTCTTGTCCTCCTCAGATATTAACCTGTCTTAAAGATAGATTGATGCATCCGCATCTTATGCTCGCTGCAAACGAAGCGTCATTCTGACAATGCGACTGTGTATACCCAGGCCATTCAGACTATGAAGGCGCCGGTATTTCAGAGCAACATTTGGATTGGCAAGTTCGCATTCACTTTGTTGTACATGTATAATGTTTCTCTCGCATGGTGCGTCAAAGAACGCGCCAATGCTTGATGCAGTCCTACGTCGCCAAAATGACGCCTCGTGTGCAATTAATGGGCATAACTGTGAGTTCAGATAATACACAATACGCACGTTCGTTTAATGAAATTAACCAAGACCGGAACATATAAACAGTTGTATTGCATGCTTGATTAAAGAAGATAGGGAGCGGAGTTCATTCTCACTTCTTCCTCTCCTATTACGCATATTAAATCTCATTTTCAAAGAAGACGTTTCTTTCGTTTCCTCATTGATTATCAGTACCGATTCATTTCTTTCTGTTGTTTTATGCCGTTGCACATAAGGCGTCATTGTGACCGCTATAAACACGATCGCAACTACTTTCGAAAAATCAACCTAAGGCAGTTTCAATAGCCTTGTGTCACCTCTTGCAATGTGCGAACGTGATAGTTTATATTGGATAGTATGGATATACGTATCAGGACAACTACCCCCTGGACAATAACCCCCCGGAAAATTACCCCTCCCCCGGAAAATTCCACCCAGAAAATTCCCCGGAAAGTTACCCGCCGGAAAATTACCCCTCGAAAATCCCCCAGGACAACCACCCACCGAGGACAATTACCCCCCGAAAAATTATCCCCCTATTTAAATTCAATCTGTATTGATTTCAATTCAAACAGATAGGATCATTCTCAATTTTGTTATACATTGGATAACAAATTTCAGAATTATAGTGTAATATAGATAATTGAGTGTAATAGTAAAGATAACAATAACCAGAGTGACACAAATTAACATACTGCTGCATGTCTCATCTGAAACATAATACAGGGATGACAATATGACAATTACCCCCTCCCCCCAAGGACAATTACCCCCATCCCTGAAAAACTACCCCCTAGGACAATTACCCCCAACCCCTGAAAATTACCCCACATCCCTGAAAATTACCCCTGGGGACAATTGCCCCCTCCCCGAAAATGGGAAGGGGAAGTCCACCTGATAATAAGTTGGTTTTAATAAAAGCAGATTTTTTTTTGTCGGGGGGCTGATCGTCCAAGGCGGTGATTTTCGGGGGTAATTGTCCTAGGGGTAATTTTCCGGGGAGGTGGTTGTCTTCGGCTGGTAATTGGCCGGGGATGATTGTCCAGGGGGTAATTGTCCTAGAACTGTATGGATATACAATAGGGTATTGAAATTGTCCTGGAGTTGATTTTTCGAAAGTAATTGTGACCGTATTGTTAATACCTTCATGTTGACCCAGTTTATGTGTACCAAATTTGGTTCATATTTTAATGGCTGGTTAGTATGAAGATATGTTTAATAATGTGATTTCACAAAATGGTGCCTAGTTGACGTCCGTTGTCTATTCCTGACCAAGAGGAATTAGTATTGATGGATTGTCCATTTTTGAGAAAATCAGACCACAAAGAAATTACAGATTTGAGATAAGATTTTTGTTTAAATAGTACAGTAAGATAAGTAGCATGTTTTCAGATGATCGATCATTTTGGCTGCATTTCTAGTCTATGTGATGTTATGTAGACACTATAACACTGTGCATTTTCACCTACTCCCATCTTTTAAAAAAAAAACTCTTTTTGTCTGTCTGTCTCTCTCCCTCACTCTCTCTCTCTCTCTCTCTCTCTCTCGATCCCTCTTGCTCCCGTCTCTTACTCCCTCTCTCTCTCTCTCTCTCTCTCTCTCTATATATTTATTTATCTAATTAATCAACCAATCAATTTAATAAGAGAGGAAAAGATTGGAAAGTTCAGTATCACAGAAATTACAAGAAATATTCAGCAAACTAGACAAAACTCAGAAATCTGAGAGATAACCGTTATGGCATGAAACTCCAATGACAACTGCTAGACTACATTCAATTATAGTTTGACTCAATGTCACATTTATTTCATCCATTATCCATTATACAAATAAATAGACAAAAACGTATAAAAGCGCACTTCAAAACACAGTACCACAACATTTTGACATTAAAAAAAAAACACGATTGCAAATACACACATGTACTTATGAAAATCAACTACTGGTAATTCCAATTGCCATGTGCATCCCCTTTTGAAAGGTGTGAACTCGACAATGTTGCATGTTGCGTAATCCAAATTTGATTTCTAAAGGCAATCAGATATTGAAATCGCCCTCGAGTTGATTTCTGGAAAGCCTTGGAAATGTTAAGTGCTCCAATATTAGGACCTTTGACATAACAGTATCTTTTCCATACACATTCACTATTGCTTTGTAAACCCAACGTTCAGCCTTGTACATACAGAAACGATCTGGAGCCCTATTCAATTCAGTACGTGGATTATTAAAGGTCATTATTTTACTGAGCATTTTACTTTATTAAGCTGACTTTAAGGTAAAAATACTTGCTGATAATCATTGTGACGTCACATTGTCAGTCCAAAATAATGTGGAATTAAGGAGTCGCATTAAATGCACGGAAATAAAATTATGCGCAGCTTATGACTGTGTATCAAAACCATATGCCTGTCAATCAAGACCTCCAACATAAATGGTTTAAGTTCACTAGGAAGTTGTCTTAAATTTAGGGTAAAGTACTCAGCCAAAAGCCCCAAAGCTTCACTTGAATACCAAAGTTGGGTAAGTATTTTATTTTAGTTTTTACCATTATACCAGAATATTAGATTTCAATTCTATAATTCAAATTCACACATAATCCACTCTTTGTTCATAAAATCAGAGATCCAAGTCATTTAACAGTTACTCTCTTGACATTAACTCAATGTTAATTGATGGTCATGAAGATGCCATCTTAAAGCCTCTGTCCATACCTCATTACCATCTCATCTCCTTAATACTCGCTCAAACAATCTTACAAGCATACCGGTATTGGTAATTTGAACAACACCAAAGAGAATTTCAGCCACAAGACTGAAACTGCAACCTCTCAAAAGTTTCACAATATTTTTAAAGTTTGGACTCTGTCTTACATGTATAAAGAGTTGTGATGGGTCCAAGTCAAGTTGATTTGATATCAATTAAAACTCTTTATCCAACAAGGTCCTGATCTAACAGACTTGTATCATCCCCATCACTCATCGTTATCATGATCATTTTTCTTATCAAACCGTTGTCCTCCTCCTCCTTCCCCTCATCATCTAATTTCTTATTAATTACTTTTTGAACCAGCAAGGTAGCATGTCATGAGTTGTTCCAGGTCATGCAGATGTTCTTTTCTAAACTCTCCCACTTATCATTTTAATCAACATCCGCCTCATCAAATTTCTTCTCTATGTCAGTGAAGAATCATGGAACAAGTTGTTCCAAGCCTCATCATCCTCAAATTTCTTTTCAATTACTGTAGAGAAGCATGGCAAGGGTTGTTCTGAGTCATGTAGATGCTCTCTGTTTCAACTCTATCATTCATCATCATTATCCTCATCAAATTCCTTTTCAATTTCAGTCAAGAAGCGTGGCACAAGTTGTTGCAAACCTCCCCATCATCGAATGTATTACCAATTACTGTTCAGACTCTATCATTCATCGTCATCATCGTCGTCATCATCATCGTTATAAAATTCCTTCTCTATTTCAGTCAAGTAACATGGCACAAGTTGCTCCAAGTCATGCAGGTGTTCTTTGTACTCGTCTTCCTCCAAGCCTTCCTCCAGATAGCCATGGAATTTATGAATGTCCAGTTTGCGTGCTTCAGTGAGCAGGGACTTGAGGAGATTCTTGACCGCAGGACTCGACTGTAGGCTGGTCATTGTAGGGATACTCTCCACACCTAGAAAAATATAAGGCCAGTAATGGTTGTCAGGAAGGCTTAGAATACATGAAATCGTAATGCTTCATATACAGGCAAGTGCACACTAGTTTTGTTCTCTAGTCACTGATCACACCAATGATATAGTATCAGGGTGATAGTGAGCACTGAAAAAAAAATAGGTTTTTTATTTTTTTCCCAACCACCCACCCTCTTGACTAAAAAAAAAAAAAAGCATTCAGGGGAAAAAAAATGGCATCTAACAACATTCCCCCCTTTTTTTAGTAATAAAAAATTGGGGAAAATTGTAAAAAATAAGGAACAATCGAGAAAATAGGGGTCAATTTTTTTCTGGAAAAAATCAAAAAAATCAGGAAACCGATTTAAATCGGGTAATTATCAAGCCTGAAGTATATCTGATCATTATACCAAGGTATTAGCCCTAATAGAGCTTGGACCAGCCCAATAATGAATGTAAATTAATTCTTTTCATGTCAATTGATGTTCATAACTCCACTTTACTGGGTAAAATATAGGGCACCAAATAGATATTGTTCAATATACTCATAAACAACTACATGTACCTGTAGAAAGAGAAAGAGAGAGAAAGAAAATAAGAAACAGAAAGAGAAATGGAGAGAGAGAGAGAGAGAAAAAATGAAAAAAGAGAGACAGAAAATGAGAAACAGAAAGAGAGAAAATTGGAAAAAGAAAGAGATACGGAAAGAGAGAGAGAGAGAGAAACAGAAAGAGAGAAACAGAATGTGAGTGAGATAGACAGCAAAGATGACTACAGTTAGACACCTGTAAAAAGACACATGCCAGAGGAAAGTCAAATAAGAATGAAATTGACATACCTTGTTCCTTCTTTCTCTCTTCATCAGCGAGGAATCCATCTCTATTGACCTCGGCACCGAACAGGTGTGGAAACGGTGCAATAGTTTTACACGGCTGTTTGACACATCGGCCAGAACTAACGGGAAAAAAAAAGCATAGCCCAAGTCAGTACCATGTTCAACTTATTTTGAAAATGATAATATCAAGATAGGAAAGTCCAAGGTATTTTGTCATTTGGTATTCTATATGTTTACCAAGTATTGTGGAGTCCTTTACATAAATTAACATCATACACAGTTAATAACTAAATAATTCATACCCTTACCAAGTTTTGTAATTTTTTAAGTATGTGAAAATTGATTTGTCCTGATTTATGTTTCTTGAGAATGTGAAATATTAAAGCTTACATCTAAAAGTTTTCAATAAAGGCCCTAATTCAATCAGTCTATCTTTCATTCTTGACTTACAAAAACACATAAAACATCAAATTTACAAGGGGTATGAATTATTTAGTTGTTAACTGTATGTCATCTCACTTCGTATTTGGTTTGAGCTCTAGTAGGGCTATTAACTTCATGTAATGGGGCAGTAAATGATGACATGGTGTATTTTCTTTACATTTTGTTACATATATTTATCCAATTAATCAAAATCATTTGAAGTATACATTTTCTTTTTAAAACTTAATTATGCCACACATTTTCAAATAGTTCAGAGTCATTTTGATTTTACGTACCTTAGCGTTCTTGGGTAGTTTGACAACAAATAATTCCTGAGCATTTCTTCTTCATCGTAGCACTTGTGGTATGGGTTCAAGTCTTTTTGGGGTGGCCTTGAAGAGAAAATACGAAAATTAATTATTATACAAATAATACACAGGTGTGAGTGCGTTATGGCAATGCAGCGCATGAGGGTATTCACAATGCACCTCATGCATTTTGTGCCATTGTGAATACCCGAATATGGCCGCATCGCCATAATGTCACGAACAAAAACCTGTGTATTATTTGTTTATTAAAATGGGTCTACTATCAAATCTTAGCAAGGCGATAACATGTCTCCCCACAACCTTCACAACAAGTAAGATGCGCACACAGACGATCGCGGCAGCAGTGGCCTCGTAAACAAACTGTGCAGTGCATGATGCGACTTCTCGTAAACATCTATTGAATTACACACGGCGTACATTGTGACTTTTTGTTGCACCTTTTTTGAACAGTTGTCATCACCAAAATGCACTCCCCATGCACATGGTAAAAATTAATGCAAACACACAAGATCCATTTCGACGCTTCTCATTGGCTCAATTCTTGAACCCATTTATAACAATAAATACCAAACCACATTCATGAATTTAAAAAAAAAAGAGAGGGAGAATAAAAAATAGTAAAATGTTGTCAAAGTATAAAAGTTTGTCACCGAAATTCATCATGTATGACTTATGGGAAAAACTCAATAGCATTCAAATTAACCTCTTCACCACATGTATAAAGACAGTGGTGTTGCTCTGAATAAATAATAAGAGTTTTACTTTCAAGGCAGGGTATTTTACCAACATTGCTACCACTGCTGTAATGTATTTTTTAATTGCGGCATCTTTTGGGGAAGGCGTACATGGAGCAATTTCCGGTTCCTGTACCCAAGCATCATCACATGCGTATCATCAGTTGGTGATGCATTGTGGAACACGGCTGTTGACACATCGGGACATAGTGAGCAGCAGATGGCAGTATAGTTACATAAATCTGTAGTAGTGTTGGTAAAATACCCTGCCTTTAAATTATTGCTCTAAAACATCATTATTTTGATCTTTCCCCTACCTTTTGATTCTGTCATGTGGTGTCCCCCGAAGAACCACCGACTGAGAGAAAGGAGCAACCATCTTTTGTCCAAGGTGTGGTGTTAATGGTTGGCATGGTAACAGTGATCCGCCAAGGGTGTCAGCTAGCGTTGATGAAGAGTGGAAGGGGAGAGGGAAGCTAGTGTGGAGACTTCCAATCTGAAATTAGTGAAAGTTTGTGGATAGATAAATCAGTTTGTGATGAATTGTTTTGCAAAGGTGAATGAGAACAAATGGATATCATAGATTTTGAAATATGGGAGTACAGTGGGATAATGCTTTCTGCGGACTTTTCAATAGTTCCACTATCATAAAATTGAATTCATGTTTATAGTTTGCTATCAGTATGCAAAGAGTTGGATTTAAAAAAAAAAGCTAAATCCATAAAACTACGATCTGAGAAAAAAAGAAGGATTTCTCATCTAAAAAGAAATAAAAAAAGCTCTGATAGATAAAATTTGAAGCATATTTTGAACTCAACTATTCCTACACCAGGTACAATATTGTGGGTTAATAAACATAGAGGAATGCAAAAATAACTAATAAAACTGATGCCTGTGCATCTTTTTATCGAAACATTCCACAAAATCCTTTAAAAAGAGCACAAAAATGGCCATTACAGATACGTGTTTATAGATTTCATTCAGTCTTACCTTTCGTCCTCTAGCACCCAATGCATCGGTCATCATGGAGAGAGTGACTGAGCTATCTACTGTCCTCAGAGGCAGAGTGGCTGTGTCCAGAGCACTAGCTAGGATACCTGATGTGTGATAGGACATGGAAGGCTGTAGAGGAAAGAGAGGAATATTTAAAAAAGAATCTTGAATTTGGAAAATCGTAAATCATTATTTGGTGTCACCTGTGCCTGCAAGTGAATCACTGTGACCCTTGGTCTCTCTTCCCGGTATAACTGATTGGGATGCCCAGGTGGACTACTTTGCCTACTCTTTTACAAAGACTGTACTTTGTTCTTAACATGCAAAGGTGGTGAGTATCTTCCATGTAATGTCCTAACCAAGGGACACAGTTTCTTTTTTGAACATGGGAGGGGAACATTAACACACAATAAAGGCTTTAGTTATCCACCTGGGTTGGAAAAGAACCCAAGATATATTAGTCGGACAAGCAGACGCTCAACAGATTCAGCCATCTCACCTCCTAGTTTGATCATATATAACCCCCTTCCATGTTGTGGGCGATAAAATCCCACCCCCAAGCGTAGATTGTTGATGAGTTGTATTTGGACTTACAAAAAATGTATGCATTTTTTTCCTGGAACATAAACATCTGTCATTGTGAAGTTTATATCCATGGGAGATACTTTATGCCAGATGCATCAATGTCACAAAGCATTTTAAGTAAAAATGTCATTTTAAAAGTTGATTCATAATAACTGTCCGGCTAAGCCTTGATGAGACAGAAAAGGGTCCTTCTCCACACTGGCCTATTCGAAAATACCATATACATGCATAAACAGCACACGCAAATAGTATACACATGTTGAATACTTTGAGAGGCACAATTAAAACTGTTGCCCAGGGTGATATTGGAACTTTACTAAGACAAAGTTGAGCAAGGACTTGAAAATCAGCAGGCGATATTTGAACAAAATATCCCCTTAAAAGTGTATACATTTGTAGGGCAATTTACTAATCCTAAAGACGTGCATGTCTCCACTGCGCGCATCTAAAGTTAACTTCATGTGCATCTATAGCATCCTTGCATTGTAGAGCTATGCCCAGTCAATATTTTTTTCGCTACGATGCCACAAAATCAGCAGTGAATTTCATGCCTGCACTTCTGGCCAATCAGAGGCTTCAAATTTTTTGCGGTATATATAATAGAATATAGCATACCCTGTACTGAAGATGAGGAAAATCGAGTGGTGGTCCTACTTTCCTCCATAGTGTAGATGCAAGTGATAGAGGCACAAATAATGAACTGTGAGCAACCAGTCTGCTGAAGGACAGGACAGAATTTAGAATTCTAAAGGAATCTAATAATGGATTCTGTAAAGAGATAAAATCAAAGAGAAGTCAAAATTTCATAGATTTCAAGTTGCTTTCATTCATCATAATTATACTTCACACAAATCATTTACAATTACAAAAAGTCATATAAACCAGATTATCATTAAAAATATCCTTTGCAATAACTTTTAAAAATATTTTTAATGGATTCTAATTCTAAGTGCTATTTCTCCCTCACTTGTGTAAAAACCTGAAAAGGATGTGAATCTAACAGCAAATAATCAATCATCAATATCATGATCATGATCATTGCTATCATCAATTATCATCAGTATGGTGATGATGATAAGTAAGATAATGGTGATGATTTATAACATTTACACGCCACCAATTTCTGTTAAATACATTCAATTCATCATCATCCGTAATATCAATATTATCATCAACACCACCATCATCAAAATCACTGCCACCACCACCACCATCATCATCACCATGACCATCATCATCATCACCACCATAATCATCATTAGCACTATCATCATCACCACCAGCACCGCCACCATCATCACCAGCACCACCATCATCATCATCCCACCAGCATCATCATCACCACGACCATCTTCATCATCACTAGCACCCCCATCATCATCATCACCACCATCATCATCACTGCTAGCACAATTATCATCACCACTACCGCTATCATCATCACCACCATCATTATCATCACCACTACCATCATCATCATCACCACTACCATCATCATCATCACCACCATCATCATTACCACCACCACCACCATCATCACAAATATCATTATCTGTCAAAAGTACCTTCATGATTACAGATTATTGTAAAATAAACATATACTACTCACTGTGTCATCAAAGATAGCTGGGGCAACTCCAGCAGCAAAGATACCTTTCCCATGGTAATCATCAGCTAACCCTTGTAAGATTCCACACCCTAGTCCAGAGAATCCATCACAGAAATCTAGGTAGACTTGGAACCCCTACACACACAGAGACAAAAGCATCAAGCAACTACTGTACATGAAATGTTCATAAATTTCGTGAGTGGTTCAGATTCGTGAAAGTTTCATTCCTCAAAATGATTGAATAACAATTAACACAACACTTAATTTTTACAATTCATAAAATATTCTTGCCATGAAATTGGCTGTTCTACTGTCACACTATCACCAAGTTTGAAGTTCATACCTCAAGTGGTTCTTGAGATACCGCATTAACGAGAAAGCGAGACGGATGGACAGCCCGAAAACATACACTGTATTGCCTCCAGCACCATCTTCGGTGGGGGAAGGCATAACAAAGAAAAATATTTGAGCAGTGAGATATAAGAGCCTGCCTTGAAGGTTAGCCGAGGTTCTAGAACTGCATCTATTGCTTCATCCTCAATACCCTACACCAACCTAATTCCCAACTTCATCCGTGGACCAAACTCTATACCTAACCCTATGACCCCAACCCTAAACCTCGCCTAAAGCTCAATTGCAACTTTAGCTCTAACCCTATACCTTTGACAAAATAAACCCCAGAGATGATTTTATCAGAGCAAATGTCCCCAGAGCAAAGGTCAGATCACCTTACCTGGAGGTGATCGCACTCCTCCACAAAGAAGTGGATCCTGTCCTCAATTTCATCTGAGACGTCCTTCTTACTGAAAACATTCTTTCCTTGTGTGAACAGGTCAAATCCACCTACACTGCTGCTCAATAGAATGAAAGGAGAAAACAGTTTAGTGTGAAATCTACCTGTGTTTTTTAATAAAAGGAGCACCTCACACGAAGGTGACCTCCTCTCTCAGAAGGAACATGTTTTTTAAATTTTTAGTTTACATCAATAACATCATCATCAATTCAATACCAATATCATAATCCTCATCATTATCATCAATAACATCATTTTCAACATTATCACCTTCATCCTCCTCCATGTCATCCTCATCATCATCATTATAATGAAGAAAACAGTTGAGTGTGGAATCTACCCATGTCAATAAACGGGGCACTTCCCATAAGAAAAATGATCTCCTCTATCAGTAAAGATATGTCTTTTATTTCAGTTTACAAGAACAAAATGAGTAAAGAGTAACTGGAGCCAATGGGAGGAGGCATTTCTGAATCATTAGACTTTGAAAAATTCTGAACAGTATATGAGGGGGACTATGGCCCATTCAATTTACCTGTCATGTGAGTATTCTTTGACGATGGATACACTCTTGGGATGAAGATGACTACGGAGAAAATCAGACCACACATAAACATCATCATCCAGATCGTAGTGCTTTAATCCTGGAGGGTCATCAACCTTGGAGTCATTGGCATTGACCTCTGATGTATCCATGTCAGGGGTCGAGAGGTCATCTTCGTCATCTCCGACTTTGGGCTCACCCTGATGGTAATACTCCTAGAGAGACAGAGTGTGATATATATTTTTTTTCGTTACTCTCTATTAAGTACTCCACATTCTTCACTACCTACAACTATTTCTCAAATAAAGGACGATCATCTGGTGAATATCAATCGTTCCAAAGTGCTTTTTTAAAAACTGAATCCTCCAGACACCATTGTATTGGTAAATGCAACTTCTCTGGAGTAGTCTATTTTCATTCAAAGAGTGGTAAAGAAACATTACCTTTTACTTTTGTTCTTCTGATATATGTCAGACGGATGAAGTTACAGTATATGACACAGAAAGAATCTGCTAAATGTTTAGAATGTAGGTAGTAGTCCATTAAACATTACATTCTCTGTAGTACATGAGGAATATCCACAAACACAAATAAATTATATGTAATCTAAAAAAATTAGAGTTCAGATAGTAAACAATTGAATATAGATTCTCCGTCTTCATGAGGACAGTCCTACTCCATCTTGTACATTTCTGGTCTTTCTAAATGTCATTATTCTTCCATACATACATCATCATTATCCTAGAACATTTCCTACAAATTGACGGAAAGCAGTACTGCAGATACATATTGCAAGTTTAAAATGATCTTTTAGTTTAAGTCACACCGTTTCCAGGAGACAGCCAGAATGGAACCCGTTGACTACTGAATTCTTTAAATCCCATCCGGCTCCCATTGACAATGAGTTAAGAAACAAAACAACCCTACATACTTACATCTTGAGCCTCAAGATCAGCCAGAAATTGATTTTTGTGGGCAGGGCTGCTTTTATGGAGAGTGATATCACCACCCCTATACATCAATTAAAAAGAAAATGATCACATTTTTTGATACTATTTTAGAAAAAAAAAGGCTTTGAACAATTATACAGTGCTATGAAATAATTTGAAAATGTTATGTAGGTGTGAATTAGTGATTGTGGATTACTGTTCCATGGTGGAATATAACACTCAGAAATAATCAATCTAATGATTAGGTTGTATTGTTATTAACCGTTTCCTTGCCAAGAATGCCAATCTGTACAAACAACATGAAATAATAAATTGATTGCAAATGCAATGCCTTTCTGGTCCCTTTAGAAACTTAACTACTGTACAGGTTTGTTCAGACACGACAGGGCAAAGCTGTGGCGTTTTTTACGGCTTAAAGTGTAATATACTTCTTATTTCACTTACGTAAAAGAATGTCAATACTTTTAGTGCCATCCATTGAATAGAGCATCACCCATAATGCCATAAGCAAAAAATCATGCAGATATTATGAAATTATAATTTTAGAGGATATTTTAATTTATGATACGCACTATCTGGGATATGACAACAACAAATTACAAAAAATGATTGAAAAAGAACAATAAATTTCTGTGTATACTATAGTCAAAGTAATTAAATTCAGAATAGGAAAGTGGATAAAATACAGTCAAACCTGCTTTAGCGACCACTTGTATAGAAAGACCACCTGTCTATAAAGACCACATTTTTTGTTTCCCTTGAATATATGGTTTCTCATTGAAACTTTTACTAAAGGAACATGTACATATAAATACCACCTGCCTATAAAGACCACTTTTTTGTTTCCCTCGAGCAGTCTTTATGTGCAGGTTTCACTGTAGATTGAAAAAAGTAGGGGAAGAGGGGGTTAGGAATATGCAACCAGTATTCTGATTTATTTCCATCTTTGTTGGTGGTGCTATACATACCAGAGCACATCCTCTTCTGCTTTCAAGTCATACAGGATTCCTTCAGCCCGGAGTGTGTTCAGACTGCCCTTGAGATCAAGACATACCAGTCTTGGAGTGTATGTCTCCTCACCCTGTTTGGGAGAAAGTGGGAACACTGCTCTTACAGAAAGAAGGAAACTGAACTGTATTGGTTTGTGAGTCCAATATACACAGTGCATTTCTTTCAAAGAATCAAGAGTCACAAAAAAGGCTGTTAAAGAGATTTTAGTTCTTGATTAGTGTTCTCTTGTCATGTTTTCCTTTTCTTTATGATAGCATGAAGTTGTTAGGTTTGCACATCTCAGACATAATTTTGGTGGTTTAAATTGATTTATTTCTAAATGAAATTTTTCATTATTTTCTCTATATTTGTTAGTGTCTGATCACCATCACTTTATGAGAAACAAATGCTGATTAATCAAAAAGCATTTGGAAAAGGAAAAGTTCATGCATCCAGATTAAATAACTGTTCTACAGAATCTTACTCTATTGTAAAATTACACAACAATATGGAAGCCTTTCAGGTCATTTAGTTTCATCTCAACGAGCCTACAAATGTAAATGAAAAGATCAAACTAATGGAAGCTCTCATTTAATATTTCAATTCTTTAATATATAAGTAGAAAATACTAATATTCAGAAGGCAGAAATAAAAAAAAAGGAATTTTGGCAAACTGAAGATCCACAATTCAAATTAGGGCATTCATTTGATCATTTCATTTAAAAAGATCCTTGTCAATACAAACCTGTAATGTTCTTCCCTCTCTGAAAAGTACATCATTGTTGATTTCTTTTGGAATTGTCTGTGCAGGATTCTTATCATACGAAAATGATGATTCCTGAAACAAAACAAAAAAAGTAGAAGATGAATAATAAGATTTTTTTTTTTTGGGGGGATATTGCACCTTCAAATGCAATGAGTGAAAAAATTAAATTTTAAATAATTACTTTCCCTGAAAATTGGGATGAGAATATCATGTAAATGTGTTTCCTATTATAATCAAGTGCTTGTAGGTCTACATAGATAATTTCAATCTATACAGAAGCCAGATGCGGATGCTACCTGTAAGGCTGTAACAATCGCAATCATCATTTTAGTCTTAGTTTACTATCTTCATTAGATCATTACTTACTTTTGTAAATCTTTTTTTCTTATTCCTATTTCTCACTTCCATAGTATTTGTAATCATTCAATTATTAGTCAGGCAAGTCAGCTGACAATATATAGAAATATTATTGTAAAATCATAACGTACAGATGTTGTACTTGTAATTTATGCAAAACCACATTATCTTTGAGTGCGTTTGTCTCACCTTTTCTGGCCTAGAATCAGCATTTTCAAACGTGTTTCAGGCAAATTTTCATGGTGATAAACGCAAGCCTGTTTTCAAACGTCTTTAGATATGGGTATATTGAAACGCCGCAAAAAGTGCATTTTGAATGTGAGAATGTGCCAGAATCACGTTTCTGGGAGATGATAAACGCAAAGCTGTTTTGAAACACACATACATATCGGACCTTCCCAGGCTAATTTCCGGTTAGCGCGCCATGTGCTGTGTCATGTTGTTGTACAAGCATGCCTGCATACTCGACACTCGTCCATCGTTCATTGTTCATTGTTCATTGTTCATTGTTTACGTATTATGCTAGCTGTCTTGTCATTTCTCGTGCAGTACTTTAGCAGCAACATGAGTACCCAACGTTGAGCACATATTACCGCCAAAGACATGTGTCGAATACGAACATTTACTCCCGGCATGTTTACAAACACATGCAGACATCAAAGGAATTACAAACGAGCCAGACTTTTTAAACTTGAAATTTTGAATGTGACAATATTACTAGTAGTTGGATCAAAAATAAAAAAGCATGCTCTAGTTGACCTCCGAGCAACTCTCTGCTTCCCAGGTCAAACGGCGCAAAGCAGCTGCGCAGAGACAAGGCCTTTATTTCGAACCGTGACGAGTTGATAAACGCAACATCCCGCAAATCACAGGGTGTTATAGTGGGGTTCAATATGTACATATAGAAACGTTGTTTCTGAGTGGCAAAAGATGATAAATGCACCCTCTTTCATGTTGACTGTTGAGATATTAATTAAAGATTGGAAAATAGTGAATAGGGTCTAGCATACTTCCATGCCAATCATAATTCATATTAAATTTACAATCAACCATATTTCATTTTCACCATCTATATAGAACCCATTTAATAATCATCATCTTCCAAGACTTCATCACCATCCCACCAACATCATCATCTTTGTAATTATCATCATCTTTGTAATTATCATCATCACATCATCATCATCATCATCATCAACACAAGTCGATAATCAATCATGAATTTATCATTTCAGTTATATCCACACTATACTAGCAACACTCGTGGTAAAGATATCGACGGTTAAATTTAGATATCAATTGCTCTATAAAACTTCTAGTTCTAAGACTAGAGTATAGAGTACAGTTCTAACCATGTCTTCTCAATATGAAAACAATACACATTTTTAAGTACACGGGACTGTAATTGTTAATGTAAGGGCTCATTTCCTTACCTGTATATTCCATAGGTGTGTCCCAACAAAATTGGCATAGTGGCCGCATTGAAGAGTAATAATCTCTCTAGTCTTTCCGGCCATTTAATTGACTATTATCGTCTTGCGTCGGCGATAACGTGACAAACCACGTTCAAAGACGAAAACTGCCTTTTAAAGAAAAATGGTACACTTTCTTATGGACCGAATATGCACCTTACTTACATCAATATCCCGCAAACGTATAACTGAGATATGAGTACAGTCTTTTATGAGCATATCGTAGTCCTGGGGGTGTTTCACAAAGATCCTAAGTTGAACTTATCTCTAAGTTGGACTTAACAATTATGGAAAGCCGTTAGCATCTATGAAAATATTTTGTAAAAGTTATTTCAAAAGGCATAAAATGTTGATTCAAATCATTAATATTTTCTATTATCAAGGAGATGTTCTTGATGTGGAATGTATAAAAAGTCTAAAATAGTTGAATTTTCGCTTTTGAATATAGATAAGATAAGATAAGATAAGATATTTATTCGTCTTTCTTTCAAATGTCACATAGAGCAGTACATGAAATCATTACACATTTACAATGCAAACAAAAAAGATTACGACAATGATAAAACAAAGTGAACTAAAAGAAAGACGAGGAGACCCTGGTAAAAGCAGAGCTTGTAAGTTTTAGGGTCCGGCCTCTGGACCAAGTTCATTTATTCATTTCATTTATTCAAAACCACACAAAACATGATATAATCTTTTAAATAGAAAAGAGACTGGTAATAGTACATTAAGCAACATATTAACTTGATTACATCACATAATGAATGATTTTAGGACCCCTTTAGAAGCTAAGCTTGTGAGCGGGGAAATAATTGGTTGGTACATATAAAAGCAACAAGATAACCATGATGGGAGTATATATTGGTGACTACCTAAGAATACATTAAGAAAAAGGTGGTATAAGAAACAAGAAGTGTACACAAAATTCGGGAAACTAGACTAGACGAGACAAGACGGGAGAAAAGAGAGAAAATATGAGAAATAATAAAAGACTACAGCACATCGACAATAGGCACAGCACACAACGGGCACAAGACAACAGTGGGAGGGGATAAAAGGCTGACAATCTGAAAATATTCAATTAGACACATAATATCAAGAAGAAGGAATTATATACATCTGTAATAACATAATAGATCTATCATCAAAATAACTACGAAAATGAACTACTCTACGAGTCACAGTATTTATCGAGAAGATAAACCTTAAAGATACTATGTCCCTTTTGCAGCCGACATCAAATTCTGTAGAACTTTGCAGGAATTATGAATATATCATGTATGTCCTATCTGTGAAATTTAAACGTTAGCAGTGTCCTAATATTCAAATTATGCAAGGAAACCCGTTTACTTGCTAGACTTCACTGTCAGACACTATTGAGTGACTGACTGGCTTTTTCATCTTTGGTAATAACATACATAAAATGAGCTGTAAAGGGTACATGAGCATTTGTCTACATCAATAACCCACTTCTTGTAATGGCCAAAATTAAACTGATTGAATCTTTGCGCAGCATAAAACGTACGACCATTCGGTACAATGGTCTGAAAAATCAGACTATTACTTACTGGCTCTATAGCTCCTAAGTCGATTCGACAACTAATAGTCGTTATTTTCCCACTTAAAGACATTTTCAAGCCCCTTTTTTAGGGAAGTTCTAAATTAGTATTGTCTTTCAAATGCCGTTGGAATTTAACCTTTTCATTTTTTGGCCTGCAAATGGGACATAGTACCTTTAACACTTGTACACCTTGTACACTTAAATGCAGAGAGACTAACAGTTTGCTTAACGCTAGAGCCAAGAGAGTTCCAGAATCTAGGTCCAGTACAAACCAAAGTATTAAAAGTAAACTTTGTCCTTACTTGGAGTAAGTGAAACGCAGAGGCATTTCGTGTAGCATGGTCATGAACTTGACTATTTTTCCTAAACATACCGACAAGAGCCTGTGGTAGGACCAGTGGCGGATCCTCCCCTAGAAAAAAAAACAGGTAAAAACACCCTTTTTTTGAAAAAAAAGAAGCTCCCCTGGCGCCCAAGGGGTGGCGGTGGAAAAAAATAACCCTTCCCGTAGGGAAAATTTTTTTTCAGGTGCCAAAAAAAAATTGTGCTCACTACCCCTGGCGCCCAAGGGGTGGTGATGGAAAAAAAATAACCCTTCCCGGAGGGAAAATTTTTTTTCGGGTGCCAAAATTTTTTTTTGCTCACTACCCCACTGAGCGAAAAATCGACCGGCACGATTTTCAAATTTTCGCACGAAGTGGGCCCCTTTTTAGGCCCCTCCCTTGCCGCCGGCTGGATCCGCCCCTGGGTAGGACACCAGAATTGAAGTTGTACATTAGAGCACCATATATTTTATTTTAAAGCTACAAATGGCTCTCCATAATTTTTAAGTCCAACTTAGAGTTAAGTTCGACTTAGGATCTTTGTGAAACACCCCCAGGGTCTTATAAACAGTGGCGATTATATCTCAACTTATTTGCGATTTATATCAATCGCAACTATATGAGATATATAGGGGACTACAAACTTGCGATTGATTAGAGGACTGATTCAGATCAATCGCAACTAGAGGCGGTGCTCCCCCACTTTTTCAAGTACCCCTGCCAAAAGTGCCTCTTTTTACATAAAAAAGGTGCTACTTTTACTTTGACAAGTGCCCCTTTTCCTTTATAAGAAGTGCGCGCCCCTTCCCCTTTCAATAAGATCCTTTTTCAACTCTCATAAGTGCCCGTTTTATTTTGACATCTACACCTAGCTTTTCCTTCGACAAGTTCCCCTTTTCCTTTGCAATAAGTGTCCTTTTTCCATTCTCACTAATTGCCCCTTTTTAGGTACGAGCCATATAAAGTGCCCCTTTTACTTTTACAAGTGCCCCTATTCCTTTTTAATAAGTGCCCCTTCCCCTTTTAATAAGTGCCCCATTAAAAAAAGAGAGCCCTATATAGCTTCCCCTTCTCATAAATGCCCCCTTTCACCTCTGATAAATGCCCCAGTATTAAAATCTGATAGGTGCCCCTTTTCCTTTGCAATAAGTCTCCCTTTTTACTTTTGATAAGTATACCCCTTCATCTTTGATGAGTGTCCCTTTTCACCTGTGATATAATTGCCCGTTTTTCGACAAGTGCCCCTTTTTCTTTCTAATAAGTGCTCTTTTTCTTTTTGATAAGTGCCCCTTTTCCTTTATATTAGGAGCCACTTCGCCTTCTCATAAATGCTCCTTTTCATCTCTGATAAATGCCCCCAATCAAAACCTGATTGGCGCCCCTTTTCTTTCAACAACTTAACTGCATGCCCCTTTTCATGCCTGCTGCCTCATCTCTGGTGAGCCCCCTTTTGAGGTGCAAGAAGTGCCCATTTTCACCTTGATAACTGCCCTTTTCCCTTCGGATAAGTGCCATTTTTCCTTTTTTATTAGAGCCCTAGTTCCCCTTTTCATAAATGCCCCTTTTCACCTCTAATAAAAGCCCCTATTTTTCGCACTATGACCTCATAAATCTGAGTCTTGCTCGATCATGAATGTGTTAACGTTGGGTCTGTTGTTTGCAGACTAAGGTGAGGGTCACGTGCACGAGCTCCAACAAAAACAAACAAGAAGTTAGATCTACAGCATGCATGCTAATCAAGTATGTGGTTGGGTTTAGCCTTTAGGTCTATTTATCCAGTTGTGAAATTCAAGCGAAAGTGAGTATCTGCCGTGTTGTTATCTTGTGAGTGGGAAATAGATATACTATACTATCTATAGCACTTGCAGTCTGCGGGAATCATTTAGACTTTAGATACTTCCAACCCGGCCCAGCAGCGGTACGGTAACACTGCTCCTCTCCTCAGCTCTGCTACTGCCTACGGCAGCCCCAGGCCCAGGGCAGGGCTAGGGTCCTAGGGAGCAAGAACACATCAGAGTCCATTGCCACTGGCAGCTGGCGCGGCGTGCTAGCCAGCGATGCTATTATATTATGTAATGAACCGCGACAAGACCTTTAACTGTTTCAAGATTCAAGATTCGTTTATTTCACTCATCATCAATATGATAAACAATAGGAAACTGCCTAATTCGATTTTTTTTCCTTCTTATTTTTAAGATTAATAATAATATAGATCTAAGAAGACTCAAATCTTGACAATATGAGTAATTAGATCTAGGCCTAGTGGAAGTAAAATTAAAACAAGGAACGTATAAATAAATGAGTGGGGATCAAGATGAAAGATCTTGAAATTGAGGAGATCTTGACTATTTGAGCCCCTTTTTGTAAGAATTATATTGGATTTTCTTGCATTTACAACACAATTAAGTAAGTGAGGGCATGCCATTGGTGGTGGTTCTTCTTCTTCTTCTTCTTCTTCTTCTTCTTCTTCTTCTTCTTCTTCTTCTTCTTCTTCTTCTTCTTCTTCTTCTTCTTCTTCTTCTTCTTCTTCTTCTTCTTCTTCTTCTTCTTCTTCTTCTTCTTCTTCTTCTTCTTCTTCTTCTTCTTCTTCTTCTTCTTCTTCTTCTTCTTCTTCTTCTTCTTCTTCTTCTTCTTCTTCTTCTTCTTCTTCTTCTTCTTCTTCTTCTTCTTCTTCTTCTTCTTCTTCTTCTTCTTCTTCTTCTTCTTCTTCTTCTTCTTCTTCTTCTTCTTCTTCTTCTTCTTCTTCTTCTTCTTCTTCTTCTTCTTCTTCTACTTCTACTTCTACTTCTACTTCTTCTACTTCTACTTCTACTTCTCTTTTTTTCTTTTTCTTCAGTACGAGTTCCGTTTCAATAATAATCGTGATTATTTTCCCCCACTCATGACTCTCCATAGATTTTAAATCTTCACCATGGAAGCTTGTTCTTATTTCACAACTGGCTGTATGGTGTTGCTCCTACTGGCTGTGCATTTAACCACATGTACAGGTAAGTTGAATTCTATGATTTTAATAATCATGCAGAGCATATACAATTTAGTTTCAAGGCAATCTGTCTTGTCATACTGTACTGTCATCAAAGTTATAATTTCATCCGTTGGAGACAGACTGATGATAACTTTTTATCTTTTTACACAGAGTTGATACCTTTCTGGCTCTTAACAGATGATTGTATGAAATTGACATTTTTTCACCTTCAAAATTACTATTTGTATGATGTACTCTGAACCTGCTTGATAGTGAAAAAAAGAAGAAAATATTGTTGCCGTCTTCAAGGTTGATCTTGAGCTCAGGTAATGGAATTTCATTTTGTGATAAGCTACCCCATTTTGAACACTCCAGCAAAGCATAGAGAGTCAATACTTCTGCGTATGGACCTCTAGCGCTGTACCATGTACTAATAGGCAGCAATTTCACATGTGAATAGTCAATACACTTACATGTATAACACACAAATGCACACAATAATGCCGATAAAACTGTAAGCAAGTTTGACAGTGGACTCACGATTTTAATTTTTAAATTATTCTTTCTAACATCGGTGAGTTGAAAAAATTGTATTTTACTGCTATTTAGGTGTCATCAATTGTCACTGAAGTACCGATTTGAGTGAAATCACTTTAGATTTGTACAGTGGTGTTTGAAATGTTGAGATCATACAACAGGTTTTAATACACAGCCAGGATAGCAATGCAGCTATGTGTGATTTTGAATAGTTTGTCATGTAGAACATGGGTTGTTTAGACCAGCAAACAAACTAAAGAAAACTTTTATAGGGATGGAATCACTAAATTCATTCCACTTATGAGACTGTGTTATGCACATTGGATGGGACTTCTACTTGTAGATTGATTTTCTTTCCATTTTCTTGGAAAATTGATTGTTAGAAATCATTCATTTGTAGTCTTCAGCAATCGGTATTATGTGTGGTGTGATTCTGTGAGAATTAAGATTGGGGCATTACCAGAATTCATGATTTCCCTTTACTCAAGGCTCCACTCTTACCTTTATTTAGGGGTCCTGATGGGATTTGTGGGGTCTGGACACATTGCCCCAGTTAGCGTTTATAAATATGGGGATTCCAAATGAGGGCCCTGTTTGTATTGAGCCCTGGGGCCAGTTTCCTGAAACCGTCATAAGTCTAAGTTCAGACATTCCATTGAAACACATGTTAGTTCTATAACACACGTTTCAATTGGATGTCCAAGAAGTTAGACTTATGATGGTTTGGAGAAACGGCCCCCTGTTTTCATTGCTTTTTTTGTTGTTTAACCTCCACCCCCTTTAGCTGCCATACCATGTCACCAACAGCGCTTTCCTGGAGGGGACACTTTTGTGTGCGTCTGTAACTCCACCTACTGCGACACTGTAGAGGATTATGAGCCAATGCAGTCTGGCCACTTCATGGTATACACCTCCAGCAATACAACAGGAGATCGTCTAACCAAGAGGGTGTATCCTATCTCAAAGACATCAAATTCTACAGGTTAGTTACAGATCCAAGAGGAAGGGGGGGGGGGGTTGTGGATGCATGTGGGCACACACAGCCTTATTTAAATATACACATTAAGTAGGCCTACAAAAACGAAAATTTGTTTCAAGCAAGGCTACATTTTTGAATGAAACATACATGTATACCCAGTAGTTTTCTTTGTTTAAATGGTGGTAAGAAAAGTTAGCTTCCTATTAATAAGACTGCTCCAAAGTTGTTGTTTGAGTGAGCTTGGTTGATATCACTGTCCCAGATGCAATAACACGTAGATTAAAGTACATTGTAATGCTCTCGATGGCCTTTGACGATTTCTCTAGGACCACACTTGAGTAAAAGATAACCTACTTGCAATTTCAATCACCCATAGTTGCATTGATAAAAATCAAATTAAAAGGTCACGATACAATGCTTACCACAGATTCTGTATCATTAAGGGCATCAGAATTACACACTGATCAAGGTGCATAGTTCTTACTAGATTAAAATTTTAGATTTGTTTGTTCTGAAATTCAAGAATGAAAATATCTGATTCAGCAAGTATTTGTTGGTTGTTGTACAAATTATGACCTTATACACATGTACATGTATATATATTAATTTATCTGTGCACATGTAACCTCATTAGATCTCAATGTCAACATTCAACTGATTTTGATTACTATCATGTATTGATTATGATAACAAGTTAATGTACAACTTTTTAAAGTATTATTTCTATGCTCTTAAACGTAGTTCTTTAACATTGGGCTGTTAATGGGTATATATGAGAAAATGAAAAATAAACTTTCTGGCATGTACATTTTAAATTTGTTAATTTGTTAATCTCATCTATGAATGTATTCTCGCAAGCTTTATGTAATAATTGTTTTAACATCGCAGTGTATTTCATGTGCCTTCATTGTAAACTGAATGTAATTCAGCCCTCGGGCTGCCATTTTAAGTATTCTTCATAAACCATTCAAATCAAAATGATTGAATTATTCTGCAGGTTCTGCCATTACCATAAAGATTGATAAAGCCACCAGATACCAGTCAGTCATCGGATTTGGAGGATGTACCACTGATGCTGCCACAATCAATGCATTCAGCCTCTCCGACAGTACCAGAGATAACCTCATGAAGTCTTACTTCTCCCAGATGGTAAGAATTACCTGTGATGGCAGACTTGGGCTCAAGGCTGGGCTTTCCTTGCCTAAGTTGCCTTGGCCTTGGACTCACATTGCTGTGACTCAGACTCATATTCAGACTTGGACTCAACCCCTCTGTCCTCAGCGGGCTGAGAATAGGGACTTTTAGATTTGCACGACGAGAACGTGGACTGCCACGTGTGACATCCCTTTAACGCACTGCCGGGCACTGCCAGTGCCTTAAAAGGACGTCGCATTGCCTTAAAAAGATGTCACACCTAGCAGTCCACGTTCTCGTCGTGCGAATCTAAAAGTCCCTACTAAGTCAAAGCTCCAATACTCTGACGTATTTTGTCAGAACTGACTGTCTCTTTTTTAAAATTAAATAAATAAATAATAAAAATAATAGCAACAATAAAATAATAATAATAAATAAATTATTTATTTTTGGGTGATGGTCTCTTCCTGATTTCATGGCTACCCTTTTCTTCTTTTAAACCAGCTATGTATCTTGGAAAACAGGGAAACCCTTGGAATGGTGTTCCCTTGTTTCCAGTCACAGAAAAGTCAACAGAAAGTCAAGAGAACTTGAGAAAAATCACTCAAATCTGGGAAAATCGGGAATTTTATCGGCCCATAAAGAAAGTAGTCAGTCTATAATATTTTGTCTTCTGTCCAAAAAGCTTATCCACTGGATAACAGGTGACTTTTCTTGTGTAATGGCTCCTGCACACTGAATCCAAATCAGACTTGGGATCTGTTCACGTGTGCTTCAAGAAGTCACAAGTCATTTTTACCCCTCACTTTTACCATCATGTACAGAGTATTTGAAACTGCAGTTTATCTGTACAGAATATTTAAAACTGTTATTTACATTGTCATGAAACCAAAATCATTCAGACCATAATAATTTTGGGTGATTACTGATTTGTCCCTTTAAAGGCTAATCCAAATATGGAGGTTTTTTGTCTCGCCTGCGTAGCAAAAAGCGAGACATAGGCGCCGCTTCCGTGGCGGCGGCGGCGGCGTTAACATCAAAACTTAACCTAAGGTTAAGTTTTTGAATTGTTAATATAATTTTGAAAGTATAAGGTCCTATTAAATGAAACTTGGACTAAAGGGTTATCAAGTATCCCCAATCATGTGAGGAAAATTTCAGGTCACAAAGTCAAGATCAAAGGTCATTTCAGGTCAACAAACTTAGACTATGTTGTGGCATCATCATCAAAAACTTAACCTGAGGTTAAGTTTTTGAATTTGTAATATAATTTTGAAAGTATAAGTTCTTATTCAATGAAACTTAGACTAAAGGGTTATCAAGTATCCCCAATCATGTGAGTAGAATTTCAGCCCACTAGGTCAAGGTCAAAGGTCATTTCAGGTCAACAAACTTAACTATGTTGTGGCATCAGGCTAAGATTTTTTAATTGTTATCATAATTTTGAAAGTATACATTCCTATTCCATGAAACTTGAACATAAGGGTTATCAAGTATCACCAATCATGTTATTAGTCTTTTAGGTGACAAAGTAAAGGTCAAATGTCATTTCAGGTCTGGAAACTTAGACTTTGTTGTGGCATCAACATCAAGATTTTGAAATTTTAGCATAATTTCAAAAGTGTTTGTTCAAATTCCATGAAACTTGTACCCAAGGGCTATCAAGTATCACAAATCATGTGACACAAATTCCAGGTCACAAAGTCAAGGTCAAAGGTCATTTTAGGTCAGTAGACTTGGATTATGTTCTCAAAATTTAATATGAGAATTAATAAATTAATTGTTGTTATTTGTTCATATTTCATGAAAGTAAATTTTCGAATCATTCAAGTACTTTCCCATGAATATTCTAATAGTAATTTTAGTATTCGATCCCAGGCCTAGTATGTACATGATCAGTTACAGCTAGGTGACAATATTGATGTTTGGATAATATATATTGGAGTATATCTCATAATAATGTTCTCATTATGCTAATGAGACGTGATGTGATGTAGATGGGCTCTACCTTCCAATTGTTTTTACACAAAGTGCTGAAAAATCCTCTTTTCTCAAAAAGTTTATTAGATAACTTTATTTGTAAATTACTGACAAGCATTGAAACATTTATAGTCTTACCCATACACTAAATCTCATTATATTGTATTCTTATGATACAGTAAATAATTATTCTGATGATTCATAATCAATATTCACTTCAAAATGCTTATTATATTCAGAGGATTTCATTTTCGGGGGTCTGCAAATGGGCCACCCTGCCTATAAAAATAATGTCCCAACCTCAATTTTTCATCATATCGTATTGCGTAATGCCGAATTGCGTAATGCAGGCGAGACCGCCGAGAGCGTTTCACTTGTTTTTGTTTTCAATGTTTAAAATGAATGGCAACTGCCCACAATAAATTTTGTACATGTGTATTCACTGAGCTCTGTATCAAAAGATACAGAAATGTAAAGCATATATTACACTTTTGTCATCCTAAAGAAGACTGCTGCGGTTTACAGTGCCATATCTGAACAATGCTTAAGAAATAGTTTCTCCTCTGGTTGTGTTGTATACAGGTATCGAGTACACCGTAAGCCGTGTTCCTATAGGCTGTACTGACCTATCTACTCGCTACTACTCCTACGATGATCATCCTGGAGACTTTAATCTTGTCAACTTTTCTCTAGCTTCAGAGGATTTCAAGTACAAGGTGGGCTATTTCGTGGTGTGCAGGAGTCGTGGTGTAGTGGTTCATTCACTTGACTCTCAATCCAAAGGGTTGAAGGTTCAAATTCCAGCCTGGCACTAATGCCCGTTGTCAAAAAAATTGATCTATGTTTGCCACTCTCCAACCAAGTATAAATTTGTACCCAATATGCTAGAGCATATGCTAGAGCATTATCATATCATGAACTTCTTGTTCTTAGATCTAAAAACAAAAACAAATCAAGAAATCATCTGAAATGAGGCTGTATGAAGAAACCTTTATTTAAAGTGCATTACATAATGCAAAGAAAAATATCTATGAAAACGGAGGGCTCTTCCTCTTTTTCAGCTTTTTTTATGTCTCATTTCTGATCATATTTTAAGCCATGAAATGTATCTTCTTTGTTCGAGTCTGTTCTTATTTACACTCTGTTTTATGCTGTTTAGAGCATAACACTTTGCATTTGCCGTAAGAATACTTTTTTGTTGTTGCAAATCCTTCAGCATTTATCATCATTCCCCCCTTCTTTTATAACTTTGGCCAATCCACAAATATTTCATATTCGTTTGAATGTGATTTTTGTTCTTCTTATGTGTCTTTAGATCCCTTTCATTCAAGAAGCCATGTCTGTGTCTCGGCGTCATATCAAGCTCTTTGGTAGCCCCTGGACCCCACCCATATGGATGAAGACTAATAATAACTACAAAGGACCGGGACAGATCTTTGGCTATCCTGGAGAGAAATACTACAAGACTTGGGCAAACTATTTTGTAAGGTAGGAGGCTTTTTTTATTCTTGAGTAGGGATGCAGATGAACACCGAAGTACATTGTAAGGCAAGAGGATTCAAAATATGAGTCAAAAGTTTTTATTTGACATGTCTGAGCTTTAGGTACTGTAAATTTAGCCTAATCAAGGTACAGAACATTATGTATTGACCAGCTCCATTTCTTAGGATGTGGTTCTATCTTAACATGAACAAAAAACCCAGACATACACGATGCAGATCTTGTGAGCGAGCGAAGCAAGAGAGCAGTATTTCAGATATTTGCTCAGTTCTTTATACATGTACCAAATAATGATTATTGGCAAACTAAGTATAATATGTCAATATTGAAGGCAAATTCAAAGACTTTTGTTTAAAAAAATAAAACAAATAACCAAAAAGAAAGACAAACAAACAACAAAAATTAGAACAAAAAAACTTAAAGCCAAGTTATAACTTATAACTTATAACCCTAACCATTCTATTTAAAACTAACATCATTATGGTGGGAGAAATATAGTGATGGGGAAGGAAAAATTAATTTGACTACAAAAGTAGCAACATATTTCAGGATCTTATCATGTCTCAAGGTTTTGTCGTTGATATAATATCATTGCAAAGTGTATTGATTTCGTTTCAGAGTGTTCAAATAAGAGAGGCACCTGTACTAATCAATGGATGAAGTACAAATTAAGAAGTTTATTGATAAAAAGAAAAGGGGGGAGGGGATCATCATCTTTTCATACTCCCTTTTACTCTTTTCCTTTTTTCCTCTCCTTTTTCCTCTCCTTTTTCGTGCCACTACATTTTGTGAAGCTACAGTTTACTGCATCATGTGTGAATGGACTCAGGTCAAAGCTTACTTTTTTTTTTTTACTGGTATGTGTTTGAACCTAGGTTTTTTGAGGAGTACAGGAAGCACAACGTGACCTTCTGGGGCGTGACGGTGGAGAACGAACCAATGGCAGGTGGTATCAACAATTACCGACCCCTCCTGTTACTTCACCCCCGAGATGGAGAGAGACTTCATCAAGCTCGACCTGGGACCTGCCCTACACGCCAATGGCTTCCAAGACCTCAAGTTAATGATGTTAGATGAGCAGAGGTATGAATTACCTGGCTGGCCTGAAGTTGTGAGTATGGCTTCCACCAACTGATTGGGAAATCTTTTATCTGGGTTTTGGGTAAAGGCAGTATATACCTCATGTCATCTGAAATTTGATAATAAACTTGCCTATCATGAATGGTTTATTCTTTATCAAAATCTTTTCCTCCCTATTTACATTTAGGTGCTGACTGATGCAGATGCCAGGTCTTACGTGTCTGGCATTGGTGTCCATTGGTACTGGGACAAGGAAACACCCCTTCTCAAGCTCGACCTAACACACATGTACTTTCCAGACTTCTTCATGCTGTACACAGAGGCCTGCAATGGACAACCTGCCACCCTGGGCTTATGGGAGGAAGGAGAGAGCTACAGCCAAAGTATCATTGAGGTAAGAATCGTATGTCCAGCAAGGTAATTTTGTATGACTTCTTTTGCATAGTGGTAGCTGAAGAATATCTGTGATCACTCCAGACCTGGTTAATAAAACATGTAGGTCATATCCACATCACTATCGCTAACATGATCATGTGACAATTGATAAGAAAACACAAGGAGAAGTTCACTATTTTGAAAGCAAAGTGTACTTTTAAAAACAGGACTTAAACAAAAGATAGTCCTAAATGAAAGATTTCTAATGTCCTTATTAGGGGATGAAGTGTGTAACAATACCAGTGCTTTTCAGTGCATTTTGCTACTTTACACTTTGACATTTCCCTTATTCTGATGTACTGCACATTCCATGACTGAAAAATCATAACAAATAGGGTATTATTTTAAAGAGGAATAAACACACTTTCTAATGAAACTAAACAAAGCAATAATTATCCCATAACAAGAGAGATATCATCACTCAAACTTGAGTTTCCAAACTTTTTTTGAGGGGTTTATATCTTACACTAATGGAACTACTCACTTTAACCTTAGTCCAAATGCTGTACCTAACTGTACCCCAGTTCTAACCTAAAAGCGAATCGAAACCAAAACCCTAACCATCTATCTCGTGTTTGTGATGAAACAAACCTGAAGCAATTGTCACCGAAGAAAGTTTGGAGCTCCAGTATCATATGACTATCCCTTTATACTGACAGAACATGAATCACTGGGTGTCTGGTTGGACGGATTGGGATATGGCTCTCAATCTCCAAGGCGGACCATCCTTCGTCTCAAACTTCCTCAATGCTCCTGTCATCGTGGACGCTGAGAAAGACGTCTTCTACAAGCAACCCATGTTCTACCATCTGGGACACTTCAGGTATGGACATTTCCCTTTGTGATAGTCTTGGTTCAGGTTGAGAGCGGCTCTTTGCGATGCGCCCCGTATGACATAATCCATTTTATCCATTTATTTCATTAAAAATGAAATATCTCTTGATATGATGATTGACTATTGGTAGTGAAACCTAAAATAACCATTAATCGATGGTCATACCAAGAAATTTATCTTTTTGGATGAAATAAATGAATAAAAGAGACATTCTTGTACAGGTACATGTAAAATATGATCATGAAGTTTGAATTCTATCTTAGTTTTGATGGAATTGAAGATGCTGTACATAATGTATTATGCCCCATAATCAATTAAACAATTTAATTTATGAAAAAAAATACGACCATAGAGTGAGAAATCTTTCAGTCATGGCTGAATTGAAGAAATTTGATTGGAAAAAACATCTTGCCTGTAGTGTCCCAGCTTCTAAGGAAATTTATTTACATGTATGACCATGAAGTCGGAAGTCTTTTAGTCATGGATTAATTGAAGAAATTTGATTGAAAAAAAAATATCTTGCCTCACCCAACTCCTAAGGCAGGATATATATGACCATGAAGTGAGAACTATATCAGTTGTGGGTTAAATTGAAGAATTTCAGCTGTAAAAGAAAAACATCTTGCCTTGCCCAATTCCTAAGAATGCTTGTACATTTTGACCAGGAAGTGAGAAATCTATCGGTCATAGCTAAATTGAAGAAATTTGATTGAAAAAAACATCTTGCCTTGCCTAAGAATGTATGCTTACATGTATGTCCATGAAGTGAGAATTCTTTCATTCAAGGAAACAATTCAATTGAAAGAAAAAAAACATCTTGCCTTGTCCAGCTCCTAAATAACTATATTTACCTGTGTGACCATAAAGTGTGAAGTCTTTTAATGATGGATTAAATTGAAGGATGACAGATACTTGGTTTTAGAGAATACAAGTTGAGATAACCTTCGTATAGTAAGGAGGATAATCTCATTAGCTGGTTACCTATTTCTTTTAACCTGTTGAGTCTTGAATTCTCTCATTCCCATAGACTAAATACAGGAGCCACCCGGTTCCCGTTGGCAATGGGTTATTAATTTGTTGAATGTCAAGAAGCAGGAAATGTATTCTTTCCTGGCTGCATTATGATTAGGTAATGGTAATCCTAAAAGGAAAAGGTAACCAAATCGGGTTTTATACTAATGCCTAGTCAATAGATTTAGACACGTATACATGTACTTCTGTCACACCGGTGAGACTAACACCAGACCGAACAAGAAATTATATTATTTACCTTTAATAGCCAAGAGTCAGTTGGTGTAGAGCAGGATTGGTGGTGTAACCGAGGTACATTTATGAAGCAATATGTTTAAGTCTACCAATCGCCTCAAGACATTGTTTGTGAATAGCTGAAATGTATTAAGTCAACCATAAAATATTACCTGGCATTCTATGGGCTAACCGATGATGAGTATGAAGAAAATGGAGAATAACATAAAACACAGCGCACGGAACCTAAGTCGGACATGGGATCCGTGCAGGCCTTATTCTATGCGAGTGTTTATTAGCGCATCAAGTAGTCTACTCTTAAATCACTTGCCAAACTTGCAATATGTCGTTATAGAAGTAATATTTGAAGCTCATAATTTGAATACAGTATACCGTAAATCTCTGTGTATAAGACGCACTTTTTTGCCGCCGAAAAAAAATTGAAAGTCGGGGGTGCATCTTATACACAGGTGTTGACTCACCACTCGGAAACTAGAACAACACTCATATTTATCTGTCATCTTGGTTTGAAAGTAATCTTTCTAATAGATCTCAATATGTAGTTTATAATAATAATTCCTCCAATTTTTCTTCTATTACACACGGCTTACCACAAAGTTCTATCCTAGGTCCTTTACTGTTTTTAATTTACATTAATGATCTTACACATTCTTCTAAAAAACGACATTGTTACTATTATTTGTGACAAGTTCACAAGCACAAATCGGCGCCTTCAACTGCACCTCGCAGTTAAATGAAAGTCCTTCCCTGCGTGGGTTAAAAAAAAAGAAAAACGAAAAAAAAAAAGGGGTGCGTCTTATACACAGGTGCGTCTTATACACAGAGATTTACGGTAGTGACATGGAAATCTTGACATACAGAGCAAAATATATTTTGGTGATTGTACACTTCAATGGAATCAAAGTTTTGTACCATCTATCATCACCGGTTTGAAGATCATCATTTGTTAATGATATCTGGGTATGCTTTATCCTTTATCAAAGTACTTCACATCTCTACACTCAACATAATTTAGAATCCTTCCTCTGCCATGTTTTATTCTATTTTAGCAAATTCATTGTTCCCGACTCTCATCGTATACCCCACACCGTGGATTCAGAAACAAAGTTACTGAGTATTGCATTCCAGCTACCAGATCAACACACCTATGCAGTCATCCTTCTAAATAAGTAAGTTGTAAGAGGATGGGGTAATGGAAAAGAAATAATGATCTATTGTTGGGGGTGTGGGTTAGGGGGAGAGGGGTTAAGGGGGGGGGGGGTGACCCAACACCCTGTAGGATGGCCTTCAGTCCAAGTCAAGAGAGTATTGCATTAGCTGTACTTGAATATTGGTGCATGTATACCGTAGTCATTTAAATTTGAATTGCATTTATTTCTCCACCGTAAAACTTACATGTACATCAGTTGTGAAGCCTGCTTTCCACCGAGTCTTTGTGATTAATGTAATAAATCATGCAGTAATTACACGAGTATTGAGGAAACATACCGGTACACATATTATAACAACATGAAGTTAGTCTCTTGTTTCAGTCTCTCTTTCATTCTCCCTTTTTTGTGTGATTACATCATATTTATAATGTTTGTATGTGTTCTGATATTCCAGGGAGGATCAAGCCGTTGATGTGACTATATCGGACCCTGATGTGGGATATATCAACACTAGGATTCCAGCGGAATCTATTCAAACTTACCTCTGGACAGACAAGTAAAATCATTTCAAGTTACAGCTGCCTCTTCCACACATGAAATTGTAGAAAACACTGCTGCAAAATGTAATGGGTGGTATTCTCTTAAGTTAAGCCGGGACTAAGTCCAGACTAAACAAGAATTTTAGTTCACGCTTCTATGGAATGCTAGGTTTCATCTTCCTCCTTCAATAATCATGACAAAGATAATCTACCAAAGACTTTATTGAAATTCAGTTCATATTCATATTAACTTTTTCTTCCCATTTCATTGCAAAATTAATTTTTTGGACACTTTTCATTGCAGGATTAAAATAATCTGTACAGGGAAAATGAGTTGGCAACAGGCACTCCATAAAAGTGTGAACTAGTTAAGCCGAGCTTAACTTAGTTCGCGCTATTGGAATACCACCCAATGAGTTTAATATTGAAGTGCACTTCACGTTTCTGTATCTTATACCGTAATACACAGATAAGTTTAATAGTATGCAGGTGCATATACCGGTACTCTAATTTGACACTTTACCACAATGCTTAATGCCTTGAGCAGAGTCTAGCTCTGTCAGTCTCTGGCTGTGTTTAAAGCAAAATGAATGAAAGTGCCTATGTAGTATGCTGTCAGCCTAGTCTCACAGTGCAGACACTGTTCCTTACAGCAACTGACAAGGGTTTGTGCCTATTTATAAATATGCATGAAGATAGCTAAATTATGTGTGTAATTTTAGGAGCAAAACAAGCCATTACCAAACGAAAATCAGTACTACATTTTGTCATCACAAAAATATATCCATGTTCTGTATTCTATTTCTGTTCTTTGTAAACTATGTCAGAGCTTATATTTTACATGTGAGTGAAACAAATGTCCATGTTTATCATACATTGACAAATAAATACATTTAATTTAATTGAAACTACAGATAAGGCCAAAAAAAAAAAATCATTTGGTTGTCCTCGATTGCTTTTCTGAAGTAGGGGCAGGCAGGCGGATTTTTTTTTTTTCCCATTTCATTTTTTCCCCCTCTTCATTTGGACTCTTTACTTCCTATTTATTTTCATTTTTTGTTCAAATCATGAGGCCAATATTATTATTATTTAAACACAAAAAGAATCCCAGAAAAAAGTCATGAATTGCCATGGCAATATTCAATTTCATTCTCACTGTTTCGGAGGTAATTTTTGGCTATAGCGAGGCAGTTTTCACCGCATGTACAAAGTCAATGGGCAGCGCACGCGCGTCGTTCATTCACCCGCTGATCTATAGCGCGTGCGGCCACCGGCCGGAGCGTGTATCCCACGCCAGAGCTGGCCGCGCCGAAAATTACCCCTGCATGTAGTGATCGTGTGTGCGCTATCCGACTGCAGTGATTGAATACGTGCTGTGAGACACTTTGAGTATGCTATACATGAAAAATCGCGATATAAATCTGAAAATACTTGAAATACAGCTCAGGTTTTGGTACCCATCTTCCTTACAGACACGCGTAAGATATTTGATTTTTCAGATTCAGGTAGCAGGACCGCCGATTAAATTGCTAAAATGTGATATTTAAGGATACATTTTCCATTGCAAATGTCGATCTCCTGTGACTCTGAAATGTATTGTATGTGTGTGATTATGTGATATGCTATTATGCTATGTATTTTAAAGTGATTTCACCTGCGTACAACGGACCTGCCCAAAATTGCCATCTGGCTGAAAATCCCTCCTCTATATTATAATATAAAAACAGAATTGCGTACTGAAAGACCAAATTGGCGACGGGACACATTTCGATCCTTGCAACATGCATAAAATGGTTAAAATTGCTCAAAAAAACTTTAAAAATTGCTCCAAAATTTAAAAAAAAAAAAAAATACGAGCGGGCCGAAAATGACGAGCGGGCGGTCGAGGACAACCAAATGATTTTTTTTTTGGGGCCTAAGTATTGCACTGTCTGGGGGTCTATGTGGTGCACAGCCTCACTTGCTATTCATTTCCACTGACAATGTTTTTTATTATGCCGTGGCTTTTCTCATTAGACCCTTCATCATCTGTGAACAAAGCTTTTTATAAAATGTTGTAAATCATCTTCCTATACCTAATATTTAATGATATATATATATATATATATATATATATATCATATATATCATTTTTTTTAAATCTGAGCAGCACAAATTCTATGATAGGTTACGAGTTCTCTTTGTCAGCTTACTGAAATACAAATGTTTATTTTGCATTATTGCCAATCTTTTAATTGAATGGTACTTTAAAATTTAGCAAAAAGATTTCCATACTTTCATGTTGTAAATAAAATGTTTGATCATGAAAGCAATGTATTATATCATTGCATAATTATATTGTAATGCAATGAATATGGTGTTGCCACATGTATACTTAGAATATATTTTATATGAAAATGCTATTTTTATGCTATCCAAATATCCATGTCCTTGATGAATATTATGTGTTACAAACTGAAAATAACTACAACGTGTAATATAGAATGTGCAAATTTCTTGTAAGCATAACCATTCCAATAATTTTTTTAGTTCATTATGTTTTTAAATGTTGTATGTAATGCTACACTGTATGTGTTAATTTTTAGATCATTGTATATACCGGTAGTTCATTCTGTTATTTCAAGTTATTTGGATAATAACAGTTTGCTTTTCGGAATCCCAGAGTTGTTACTTTGCAAAATTACAGCGTATCCAAAACTCTGCTGCTAGAATTGTAGTATCCTAAGGGAAATATGAACATATAACTATCCTTTCTGAACATCACTAATTACCTATAAGATCTACGATTAAATATAAACTACTTATACTGGTATTCAAAGGTATACGTGGTATCGCACTAGTTTATTTTCCTGAACTCGTCTATGTGTACGCACCCAAATGCAATCGCCGTTCAAATTAAAATAATCTGCTTGCTCAAATTTCAGTTTAGACCAAATCATATGGGAACAGGGCATTCCAAAAGATAGCAACAGAACTTTGGAATAAACTCCCACAAAAATAAAGAATATCACTTGGTTGGATTAATTTAAATCCGTGCTGAAAACAATTGTTCTTGAATGTGTAATCAAAGTTTTTGCAACATAAATGCAGTGATGTTCTAACCCGCAAAGAGACCATGTTGGTATTATGCAAAGCAATGAACAATTATTGTATTATCATTATCAAGCTCACCATTACACTCTCTTTGTACTTGCATTGATAAAGGACTCAAATACACACATCTTTTAAAGGGATTGGGTATCTTTGTCTCAGATTCTAAACAAAATCCTGGATTTAGCTCATGCTGCAATCATAATTATAACCTTTAGGTCAGTCAGGAATCCCATGACGTTTACAAGCCGATCGCCCATCTGATTATCAAGATATTTATGATTGGAATTGAAATTTCAAAACTGTTTTCCCTACGGTTTTTATAACACTACAGTCTATTGGGGAAAATGAGTATGGTAAAACCGGTCACTCAAAGATTTTTACTTTTTTTAAGCACTTCATGATCATTTTGAAGCGCAAATTTTTCAAGGTTATTTTTCAATATTACACCATATCACAGACGCTGATAACACGTAGGGCCATGCATCTCAGATTTAGTATTGTTAAACAATGCCTTTAAAATAAGCCAGACACAAATGACAAGATATGAAATATTCCATATATGAAGTTCGCTTCAAGATTTAATCTCCAATCAACCCCTACCTGACTTTCTATTATGTACAAATCATTTGGTCACAGAAGCATGATTCAAGAATGTACATGAGGATGAACTTCAAAATTATACAAAAATGTCATTAATCACTTGACAAAGCTCATAATCAAGATCATTTGAACAGTTGAAAGAGCTATTCAGATAAGAAATGTCTATGAACATGCAGACAGTTTGCTGATGCACTATTACAGACAAATTAAATATATCGCCAAGAGCATTGTGCATGACAGTATGTCAATATCAATAACCTCCTCATTCTTAATTTGTAGGCACTTCACAAAGACACATACATTAAAGGCGCACAATCCCGCCAGTGTAGTTATCGCTGCTCTAGTCATCGCCATCGGAACATGCCATCTGCGTAAGAGCCGTATTCTGTTGGTGTCAATAGGCAGCTAGCATCGTCCGCCAGCGCGTATGTATTTTGAATGCCCTCTGGAATACGGGGAACGTGCGTCTTTAAATATGGTTACATGATGAAACTGGCCTACTGATGTCGTGTGTATCACATAAGAATCAAGAGAAAACTTCTTGTCCAATCTGGACTATATCTTTGGGCTAGTCCATGGTACGTCAATGCTAAATCACAGATATCACTATACTTGGTATCATATGGGACACAAAATAACAAAATGACTTCAACTTGCCAGAATTTTCTAAAATATAGTTATCGACCTGAGATGAAAATTGCATAAATGATACCGATAAATGAATATATTAATTCTCAATATACCAGATGCCCTGCTTAATATACAGTTAACAACTAAATTATTCATACCCCTTCTAAAATTGATGTATTTTGTGCTTTTTGTAACTCAAGAATAAAAGGTGGACTGGTCGAGTTAGGGCCGTTGTTGAATACATTTAGATGTAAGCTTTAATATATCACATATTATCAAGAAACATAAATGGAACAAATCAATTTTTTGCATACTTAAAAAATTACCAAAAATTTATAAGGTTATGGATAATTTAGTTGTTAAGTGTATATGTAACTATTACATGCTATGAACTTGAGTAGAAGCTTTAACACACAATACAAGATACTAGGTAGATAGCTGAGGGATATCTCCCACAATCATGCACACAAACAAACAAAAAATTAGTATTTACTCACATTTAAAGACAGTTCTTGTCATTTCATAAAACACATTTGATATAGGAATTCCTGTATGTATAGTTTTGATAAACCCTTAACAAACTTTTCATCAGATTTTTAAAATTTTGAATGATATGTCTACTAGCAGTTATAAACTACTGTGATTTTTTTTCTTCTCTCCTAAAGTGAAATTACTGAATTCAAAATTTCAAATTATTTTTTATACAAGTTAAACAGGTAAAGGAATTCCAATTGTGGCAAACTTTGATAATAATCTTTCTTTGCAAGTACAGCAGTATTTGCACTATGTTACAAACTGGTAACTTATTGGTGAAACAAAAGCTGGGTGAGTTTAAATAGTGTCCATTTTCGATACAGCTCTACAGGAAAATCTGTTTCATGAAGAAGCACTGATAAGTATGTACAATTTAGGATCTCTCTTAAAATGTTTTCAATAAGCAAATACATGTAACAGCTAAAATGCACACATTTTTTATTTTTGGTAAGTAATATCAACACTTGATGAAATATTGAAAATCACTAGATAACAGGTTTACGGTATATATTTTTTGGTCCAATGTTTAGGATGGAAAACAGAAGGACACATCATTGTACATTTTGTTTAGTAAAAAATAGAGCTCCAATACTTTTGGTGAGTAACAAAAATACAAATAGTGCAGCACAATATAAAAAATCTTATAGTCCTATTAGAATTGCAGTAGTAGTTGGAATTCCCTTCCACTGGCTCATATAATATACAATAGATTGTAGGAATACAGTCACGATCAAAGTAGAAACGTAAGTAGAAAAAAGATAGTTAGGTACAGTAGGTATTATAGAATGGGTGCATAAATCCTTGCAATCTGATTGGTTAAAAGCCAGTAAAGACAATGGAATTATGCACAAATAAGTTGCAATATTAGCAATCGATGTCAAAAATAAAACAATATCTTTACAATATGGCGACTGCAAAACACCCTCAATATTTGACTGTACTGACACTGAAAATTAGAAGAACAAGCTAATAATACACATAGGTGACTGATTCTGCAGGTAAACCCTATACAAATTTGGGTGGGATTTTGAAAATAACTCACTACTATTGTTCTCGATGACACAAACTGTTCAAGGAAAAGTAGATTTGACTCACAACTATTTTCATGCATTTGGTAAATCAGTTTCATGCATCCGGTAAATCAGTTTCATGCGTCCGGTAAATTTTCTTCTTTGAATTGGGTGAATACTTTTTACACCCATTCTATAAATCACATGATGCGCAGGTTTTTTACGTGGGTCGGTAGAATTGTGTGCATGACGTAACTTTGGCGAGGTCTAAAACACACTCGGCTATGCCTACCGACCCACTCATACCTGCGCATCATATGTATAAAGCTGGAATATAAATGCATATCTGGTTAAACTGACACAAACCTGTGTCGAGTGAGGTGCTTATGCATCAGTGCAGTAGTTATGAGTGATTTGCCTTCCAGAGGTAAGTTTGTATTGAGTGAGCAGGAACGGTAGCGTCGAGGAAACCAGTTGTGGCATGGTTGATGGTGATGGCAATGGGATCTTCTTGCCTGGGTGGAGGAAAACAAAATATATGATTATCATCATCATCGTCATCATAATCACCATCAACATCGACTTTATCCTCATCATCAAAACTATTATCACCATCATCATCATCACCATTATCACCGTCATTAAAACTATTACATGTATCACCATCATCATCATCATCAACGTCATTAACATCACCATCACAATCATCATCAATATTATATCACAATCATAACTAGCATCAACCTCATCATCTCCATCATCATCATCATTTTCATCACACATGCAATCATCATCATCAATTTAATCTTCATTATTAGCATCATAATCAGCACCATCATCAATTTAATCTTCATTATTAGCATCATAATCAGCACCATCATCAATTTAATCTTCATTATTAGCATCATAATCAGCACCATCATCAATTTAATCTTCATTATTAGCATCATAATCAGCACCATCATCAATTTAATCTTCATTATTAGCATCATAATCAGCACCATCATCAATTTAATCTTCATTATTAGCATCATAATCAGCACCATCATCAATTTAATCTTCATTATTAGCATCATAATCAGCACCATCATCAATTTAATCTTCATTATTAGCATCATAATCAGCACCATCATCAATTTAATCTTCATTATTAGCATCATAATCAGCACCATCATAATTTAATCTTTATTATTAGCATCATAATCAGCACTGTTATCCTCATCATAATCATTATCATCATCATCATCATAAATACCAACAACTTCAATGGATCCAGTTATCTCATATTCCACATTGTATACTGAGAGCCTGAAGGCTGATAACTCAGTGTAAACGTAATATGAGTTACTGCCTTTCTGGTTTTTCTAAAAAATACTGTTTACAAATATTTTTTAAAGTATAATTTGTTTACACATACATGTATATTAACATCCCTGTAAGAAAATTACTGACATTTAAAAAAGGTGAAATTAAGTATTCAGTTTCAAAAGCAAGTATTGTACCACAGAAAAAATAACTCTAATACCGTACATGTGGTACTTTCAAGGAATTTCTCACCAATGTCACTAATGACATCATCATGTTTCCCACAATGAGGGAGAATTGTTGCACAAGAGCGAGCGCTTGAAGGCTATAGGTCAAGAGCAAAGACTTACACATTGATGACCACCAGAGCTACTATGCCGTCTGGTCTTAAGAAAGAGATTGCCTCAAGCTTCTGGTCCTCATGCTGGTCTATCTGTAGACCCACTCTGGTAGAATTAGGAAGTACAAACTTGCTGCAAGGGGTTGATGAAAGAGGAATAGTACATATACTCCATTATCAATCAGTAGCATCATGAAATATACATTATAAAATGGGTTCAAGAATGTAGCCAATGAGAAGCGTCAAAATGGATCACATGTGCGTGCATTAATTTTGACCATACGCGCACTTTGGTGATATCAGCGTGCAAAAAGTGCACAACAAAAAAGCATAATGCACGCTGCGTGTAAATCAATGTATGTTTACCATGCATTGCACAGTTTGTTTAAGAGCTAGGCCATTGCTGCCGCGATCGTCTGTACTGTGTGCACAGGTTATTTCTTATGAAGGTTGCAGGTTTACAGTGTTTAATATCGCCTTACTAAGTAAGATTGTCGACCCATTTTATAAAACAAATAATACACAGGTTTGAGTGCGGTATGGTCGATGCAGCGCATGAGGGTATTCACTATGGTACAATAAAATCCATGAGGCGTAGCCGAGTGTATTTTGTGCCATTGTGAATACTCGAATAGTGCTGCATCGCCATAACGTCACGAACGAAAACCTGTGTATTATTTGTATACTATAACTCAAACCCTGATGATAATCCAAATTTTAATCCTAGCTGAAATCCTAATCCTAACCCTAATCCTAAGACCCATTCTAGTTTCCACCCGTCATAGGTTATTATACTAATCATGGCATTCTACATCATTTTCAATTCTAGTGACCAAATGAGCCTACCTTAACCATAACTCTGATCCTAGCCTTTACCCTACCCCTACTGGTAATCCTAATTCTAAACCTAATCTTAATGTAAATCAAGATTACAAAAGGGCTACTGACAATAATTGACCTGATTCTAATTTTATGGCAAAGAAAACAATTGGAAAGAACTGTGTATAGACAGAGGCTGGCACCATCAAGGTTATGAAAATAAACACGGACAAAAATCATTGTTTTTTAGGGTTTATGTTAATGGTTTATGACAGACACGCCAGGAGGGCCACTTTTAGGAAACAATCACAATATTTACAGAAAGGAAGAACAAATATGCCTTGGCCTCACCTGAAGTGACCTAGATGGTAGAACATGGGTTGTTTGTAGAAGACATCATACTCTGCATCGACGATGATAGGAGCGTTGAGCTTGTGAGCGATCCAGCTTGGACCACCCTGGATGTTGAGGGCCATATTCCAATCTACCCAGCCTGTCACCCAGTGATTCATGTTCTGAAGAGAAGAAGAAGTTTTCAAACAGTTGTCAAAAAGAAATTTTCAAATATTAATTTTGGATTTTCAAATGATTGTTTCATTAAAGAAATGATTGGTACTGCAAAATCAAAGAATAGAGCATATACAGACATACTAAAGCTTTATGTCTTGCACTCATCAGAGTAAATCGCAAGAGTGAACAGAAAGCCTAAATCAGACAAAACATGTATTTCCCCCTCCCTTTTAAAGCTTACTGCACATATAAACAAATAAGCCTCACCTATTTTGTTATTTGTGCACCTTTTAAATTTTAGGTCGAAAGTGCACATAAATTTGTATGTTAAATTTATTAAATTTTCAGCTCTATTTCTTGGGTGTAGGGGGGATGCGTGCTTGTAAGAGAATTTTAAAGTAAATTATCACCTAACAAATGTTTAAAAAAATAAAAAATCCTGATATTTTTCAGAATTGTGCCCCAACCCCAAAACCCCTAAAAAAGAATCTTGGATCCCCCTGGTTATGATGGCATCTATCTTACCTCTATGATGCTCTGTGAGAACCTTTCTCCTCTCTCCCAGTTTCCCAAGTCGACCTTGACACCAGGAGTCTGCGAGGTGCCCTGGCACGCCTCCGTGTAAAGGATAAACTTATCGGGGAAGAGATTATTGGTGAGATCCAACTTAAGGGGCGGAGCCTCTTTATCCCAGTACCAGTGAACAGCGATACCTTTGATGTACTTTTCAGCCTCAGGATCACCAAGCACCTGAAGAAAAAAAAATATGAGGGAGTGTGATTTTAATCCATGTGGCGAAGTGTTGCAGTGAAATTTCCCGTTTGGTTGTTTTTTTTCTCCTCAAAGAAAAGAAATGAGGGTGATTATTTTAGTCTATTCTTTTAAAGCATTAAAGATATATATAAAATAATACAGAGGGAAAATAAAAGGAGAGATGTATGTCTAAAAGAAAATGGGCAGAAACCTTATATTATATTTGGTCTAGTGTTATACATTCTATGTATCTTCTCTCTCATTTGCTACTCTTGCTATCCCCCATCTCTCTCTCTCTCTCTGTCTGTCTCTGTCTCTCTCTCTCTCTGTCTGTCTCTGTCTCTGTCTCTCTCTCTGTCTGTCTCTGTCTTTCTCTCCCTCTGTCTCTGTCTCTCTCTGTCTCTGTCTCTCTCTCTCTTATCTCTCATTTTAGTCTCTCCTCAGTATGACTTTCTTCAGTCACAACTGTATATCGCTTACCACGACGGGCCAATCAGGTAGCTCAAATCTCTGATCATCAAGCATCATGATATTGACATGCCCCAAGCCATGCTCCTCCAGGGTGGGGCCTAGGTCCAGCTTGACAAAGTCTCTCTCTAGCTGGGGCGTCAGGTAGTTGCAGGCATTGGGCTGGTCCTTGATAGCCCCTGCCCAGGGCTCATTCTGTATCGTTAAACCCCACATGGACACGTTGTGCTTGGCATAGCCTTCAATAAACCTTCAGGATAAACAACAAATGAATGATTAGGTACACAACTACACATGTATTACTGGGAGAGAGAGAACGAGAGATAGAGACGGACAGAGAGAGAGAGAGAGAGAGAGAAGGGGATACACTTGATATAAGACTGTAAAACCAGAAGCATTTGTGAGCTTGGAATTTTGCAAATTTTGTAAGTGGTCTAGAATTGCTAAAGTTTCATGCCAAAAAGCCTGCAATTAACTCAATTCAAAATATGGACTTATTATGATTCTGGTAGGTTTCCTGTTGTGAAAACAACCATCATTATCAACTCATAAAATTTCTTGTTTCTGGCGATACAGTAGTTTGGAGCAGAGAATAATGATAATTAACATTTTCAATCTTATCTGTATCCTGTCTGTGAACAAATCGTAAACCTGTTAATACAAGACAAGGTCAGATCACATATTGTGAGATTTGTGGCAGACTTTTAGTCATCACTTAATACTTAAATTCATCAGGAAATCCGTATGATTGGAAATATTTCAAGGAGAACCAAGCATTGCTCAGTCCCTTCTGCATTTGTAATGTGTAAACAAAAATGCCATTTTGCCAAGTGTACTGGAACAGAATATACATACACAAAACACCAACTTTCTATTTTTGCTTTCAACTTTTGATACAGAGTGCCTTCAGGTGAACTCTTGAGAATCCAGAAATATTTTGACAAGCATGCGCAAAGTAAATATTTCCTCAAGGGTATAACAAACATCAAATTGGAACAGTACAATCTATATCATGAAATATGGAAAAAGACAGAAAGGGAGCAGACGTAATTGTTGCTACATAATTTTATACAGCACTTGGATTCCAGCTGTAATGGATACTAGTATAAGATGGGGTGATATGGTCAATTTTATGTCCAAGAAAGGTTCAGACTTCAGACCCTCTTCATTTATGTTATTCATAATCAATACAAAACACTAAAGTCTACTGGGAAAAGATTCTATTAAAAGAAGAAAAAAAAACTCTCTTCCATTTTTGTCCATATTCATTCCATTTTAAAGCATTGGAATATCAATTTCCAGGAAATTAACATTCATAATTTTGACAAATAGGTTTTAATATAGTTGACAACTGCCATTTTGTAACTAAATTGAAGTGTAGCCTTTTTTACATACAAGATTGTAAATACCTGTAGACTATTTTTTCATGAGATTTTTTTTCTTTCTATAAATACTTAAACATAAACATCCTCGGATACTTATATTTCTGTTATGATCTCTAATATTAAGTTTCATTTTCATTTTCAAGTACATTTAAGTTTCGCTCACTCCAATATCTCATTATTCAATAAAATATGACATTTTTAAAGGGTATCAAAACTACATGTACCAATTTCTATGGGTCACCAGTTATGAGTACCGGTAGTTAATATGAGTATGAAGAAAATAAAGAATAGCATAAAATTAAAACTACGCACGGAACCCAAGTAGGGCATGGGCTCCGTGCCAGCTATATTATATGGCTACCCATCTGTGGCTTTTAAGATAATTGAGTGTGTATGTAAGCTGGCACTATCACTTCATAAAAATAATATTTGAATTTACATCGGCAGTAACATAAAACACTCAACATACAGAGAAAAATATTTGTTGGTTATTGGCACCCTTGAAACTCTACTTTTATCTTCATCAAGTACCACAAGTACCACTTTGTAAAATCTTAATTAGGTTTCACTTTGTTTGTCTTGTCTTTTATAAAATTTCCTTTTAATTTCAGGTTCTTAATTAATCTACTGCTACTTGTTTCTATCGTCACATCATGATCATATTTTATTTTTATGAAGTGATAGTGCCTTGTTCCTTTTAGTTTCCGTTTATATTGATCGATTTCGGCTTTCTGTTTCATTCTTGCGTTTTACTCTGATGAGTGCAAGTCGAAAAGTTTAAGTTATGTCTCTCTTCAACGCTATTCTCCGATCATGATTATATTTCACTACCAAAGAAGGAAATTCAGAATAAATCACTAATTAACAAAGAATTGCTAATGAGAGTTATCTAACATAGGAATTTCATAAAGCAAGTTTCTGAATTGATTCTACAATTTCTATATAAAGTAACTAACATTTTTTAGCAAACAATGGAAAGAATATTATTTGTACAGTACAAAGTACTTTTGGGAAATACATGTATGTATTTTAATAATAAGGCAAGATCAAATTACTACTTCTCTTTCCTGGATATCTCGAAGCGCATTTATAGGTGATCAGACATTTACTACAGCAATATTTCCTCTAAGCTTTATGTAGTTAAAGACGTAGGGTTACTCTTGGTTAGTCTGAAAGTACAGACTCTAATTTGACACTTTACCACAATTCCTAAAGCCTTGAGCAGAGCTTAGATCTGTCACTTGTGTACAGATTCTATTGTAGTCTCATATTACAGACACTGTTATGCACAACGACTTACAAGGGTTGTGCCTGCAAACTAGGGCTTAGTTGCAATTATATTTATGCCAAGGTTCAGACTAGGCTAGGGTTAAGTTTGGTTATGACTTGATGTGAAAATAAAAGCATGACCGGTGTTAGAGATTTATACTGGTACCACTAAGCAATAGCAGCCAGAACATATTATGTCACACAATCTATTAGCATGTTGATTATATGGAACGTGCAACTGCATGAGTATTTTTATCTTCTCAGAGAGAGATAAGATTAGGACTTGGTTGAAATTGGGTTGAGGGCTAGGCTTAAGTCTCGGGTTAGGTTTGGTCAAGGGTTGATACAAGAAATATGACTGATGTTCGACATTGCTCATTAACCACCTCACCCAAGAGCATAGATATCATACAATCTGAATTTAAAGTGAAATCAGAGCCTAGAGGACTGTGTAGTGGAATACTAAAAAGTAAATAAGAGATAATATTTGTGGTCTTACTTGGCTAGATACAAGGCGAGCGTCTTGTAGTACTTGCCACCAGGCTCCCCAAGGACCTGACCCCTGTATCGGTAGGTGCCACTGTCCTTCATCCACTTCGGAGGAGACCACTGTGTACAGAAGAACTTTAGAGGGCGCACACTGGCTTCCATGGCAGCCTGAAGGACAGGTATCTAAAGGAAGCAAGAATTAAACAGACAAAATGAACAAGATAAGAGCTTAGTCATCGCAGTCAACTTCATGTACCCCCCCCCAAAAAAAAAAAAGAGAAGATATTTCCACTTTTTAATTTGACCTTAAAAGCAAAATTTTCTTTTACTCCCAGGCAAGATGTATACTTTATTTCATTAAAGATTATTCAAACAGGCATACAGTCTGTTATGTGCCTTATTGGTGTACCAAAATTCTTGTATTCAAACTATATTCTCTATTTCATTTTTATTTTAATTTGATACTTCAGTAAGAAAATCGTGACAAAAAGGTACAACAAGAAAGAATATCACAAGTACAAAATAAGATATAAAGGTCTGTTCATTAAAATTGAAACAGAAATCAATCTGCCTATGCTGCCTACAAGCAAAAGAGAATTCTAAAGATTACCAAAATTGAAATTTTTCACTATAACAGGTAACAAATATGATCAAGGCCCAAGTCCTATGAAGAGACGCAAAGGAATAAAATCTATTGCAAAAATGTGATGAAATGCTTAATGCTCATTTTGGGGTTAAAATCCTGACAGAGTAAAACTGTAAATAAAGTAAGTTTGTACCTTATAGTTGATATCCTCGTCGGCTAGAGAGAAGTTAGTCAGTGCAAAATCATTTTCAGACTCGCAAAGACTGTACGGTCGCTGAGAGAAATCGCAGGTTCCGATGTTGATCCTCGAGAATGTGTACTCCAGTCCTGAAAGAAAATTGCAGGATACTTTAGATTGCATTTCCAAATTCATATGCTTTTTGAATAGGATGCAGTGAAGAAATCTTTTCAGGAAGGTGATTTCATCCAGTGTAATCATACGTGTAATGTCTGCTGTCATCGCACGTCGGTTCCATGCCTTAAAGCCCGTCTGCACTAGTTTGGCCAGGAGGGATTAGACCTCCCAGCGTGGTAACTGACAGGTGGTTATCTCATCAAATCAGCTCTCAATTAACATAAGAAAAAGGGGATCATGGGGGACCAACGGGTACCACTTAGGCATTGTTTGCTATATAGAGGGCGCAAGTAGCTATAAGTAGTGCAGTCCCGCTTTAAGACTGAATCAAGTAAACAAGCAAGGATGTAAAATACGAGCACTAAAATAGGATGCACATGACTTGGCAGACATTTTCATGGCAAAAAAAAAAATGGAAAAAGTCACAAGATCTTTATAAGATTCATAGATTGTTGGTACAATCATCAGATCATGGTTATGTGTAATGTAATACAGGCTAGTTATTAAATTACAGTACAAAATATATAAAACAAATTATTGCACATCATGTGGACTTTATGAGTTTTTTAATATTTTGTTTTGTGTTGTCTTTTTGTGACCAATACCCACTACAGCGTAAAGAACAAGCCGATACTTACAAGCAGCATCTATTAAGGACAAGTATGTTGTTGATAAATCTTAAAACCCAAAACAAGTTTTAAAATGAAACAAAGCACTTCATGGATTGAGAGAAACATGTTTGACATTTTCTATAAGATAATCTTATTTTTAATTCTCAGGAGTAATACTTTACTGTAAAGCCTTTATACATGTAGTTTGATCACCCTCAAATGTAACTCTTGTAACATCATGCTGACATGATCTGTCATAGGATTATCAATCCATCAAATATTTACATGTTCACAATCACATGTGTACCGTAGTGGACTTTAATATTTGGTGATACAATGCCATGTACGATACCTTAATCACCAATGGTGTGCTTATCAACAATACGAGGACATGATCAAGAAACCACTATGTTTGCATTTTGAGGTTAAACAAATCAGGAATTTGCACTCTGACAGTGTACACATACGCATAATGCTTGGCCCAAGTCCAATATTTGACAAATCCTCACAATACACATTGCAGATAAACAAAACTATGATTTGAGATACAAGTAACAGCAAAAAAAGTTTGGCTATTAAGAAGAAGACAATGGCAATCAAGCTCAAAGTACTACATGTTTTGTACAGGGCGTAATAAATATATGTCAAATCTTACTGTGCCATGATGAGGATTTGAATATGCCAAGATATTAATAAAACTGTATCATACTTTTCAAACCCTTCCATCCCTCTACCTGGGCATTGCATAACACACATAAAAAGTGAGGGATATTTAAGGCCTTTTCCAATGATAATAGAAATACTCATTATTTATTACACTTTAATGAGTACATCTGTTAAGAAATGATTTGAATTTTAGTCTTATATATTCAGTATTTAGTAATTTATTTGGTACATAATTCTAATATAATCCATAAAAGATCATAAGATAAATCTGCCTTTTTCTGAAGAAAAAAATGTTTCTGCTACCCTGATATGCAGGTTAATTGCTATTCATGCTAACAAATCTGACACATGTATTGCCAGAAGGGCAAAACTTGTGTTATCTAAAAGTATATGGATTAATGGCCTTCTTGCTCCAAATGGACGGTACCAAGATTGCCTAGAGGAGCAATAGGTATGTCTTCATCAGCTCGAGATTGCCAGATAGCCCGCTATTTCTGATTTGGGAAATAAGCCCGAAGTTACAAATCGCGTCCTCATCAGCTCGAAACTCGAGCTTGAGATATTTTGCTCAGCGTTCGTGCATAGTGCGACTCTTCGGGCTGGTGAAGACGCACCGGACAAATAGCGGGATATTTTGCAAATTAGCCCAAGATATCTTGGGATGATTTCCCGAGCAAATAGCTCACTATTTGCGCCTTCACCTGCCAAATAGCCTGCTATTTCATGATCGGGCTAATATCCTGGATCAGAAATAGGGGGCTATTTGGCAATCTCGAGCTGATGAAGACAGGTCTAATGTGCAACTGAACATGACCTACTTTTTTAAATCTCTCCTACATGTAGATAACAACACGTCAGCAGTAGAATTGGGCATATGAAATGATAAGATGAAATGATAAGATGAAATGTAAATGTTTGCGTAGGACTTGTCAAGACATCAAGTGTCATTTCCGATATAAAGGTACATGTATATACATGTATGTATGATGATAATTACTGAACTTAGCATTATCACCCTGTGCTCTCCACCATGGTATACTACAGGGTTTAGCCTGATTATCAGGAAGCAGATCCGGTTTCCTATTTCCAAGGCAAGACCAAGAACCTTCCGGTTGGATCTTTGGCACAAGTGTACAGAATCTTGTGAAGAAATAGGTAATGGAAATGACACATCTCACTGAGAAGAAAGATCGGATGACGATTAACCCAAGAGAATATAAAGTCAGCATCAACGGAGGAGAGGAGAGGAATGGTTTTGAGGCGGCTGTGAAAGGAACGTACGATTGGCTGCTTGCGGACGTCTCCAAGGACCTATATAACACTTCCGAGCACACCTTTGAGACGTCCCACAAGGTCCTCCTGAGGAGAGTTTCCTCTGGGAGGTTCTTGAGGTGTTGTCAGGTCCACCTCAGGTGGCCTTCACCTGGCGTCACTGAGGTAACTTCAGCGGCACCTATGAGGAGCAGAATGGCTCTGTAGAAGTCATCAAAATTTATGGTTTCACCGTTGCTACTGAACAATGAGCTCCAGATTCAGAAGCTGGAGGTGTTCTTCAAGACAGACGGATTCCTAGAGGCTCTTCAGGAAAACTCAATCCAAAGGAACTGGCAAGCAGAAAGGACTTCATTGGATCGGGATGTCCTTCCATTCAGTCTCAAAATGATGACAGTTAGATGTATATAACCTTATAAAGGGTTATGACTATTTATGTAATATAGTGATGTGAACTAGACATTCTACATTTGCCACTCTCCATCCAGGTGAAGTAATTGGGTACCCGGTAGGAAGAAGTTCCATGAATGCATAAAACTTTGTATTAAGCGCAGTAGACTATATTCATATAGTAGCTGCGCTATACAGTGGACCCATTATTATTATTATACTACTTCAATGTGTCGTATACCAGAGTCACACCAACAAACTGACCCCAGTTCAACCTATTGGCCATTTGGGGGTGCTGTCATATTTACTTTTATTTGTTCTCTTATGCTGGTCTCGATGGTGTGACTGAGGTATCGGTCCACTTTGGTAGAACACAGAAAAATCAATGCACAGGAAAATGGAATATGTAAAGGGCAAACACAGTGTCTTTAGCCTACAAATAATTTGTGAATACATGTTTATAAAATTTTAACCATAAAGGCTACTACAAAGTACAAACCTTACATCCTGACTGAATTATGAAATAAAATGTTTTACAATCAGCTAAACAAACTGTTTTGATGAGGTCCACGCTGGGCATACTTTTTCAGTGGAGAAAAGCTCAATCAGCTATTAAAATGACAGCCTGAATAGCCATGAATTGGGTGCTGCTAGTCTAACGTTATTCTAACGGCGCCCAATTCGCAGGGAACTATGCCTTTTCTCTGACCGGAAGGTTCCCTATACCCCGTCATCTTTACATTGTTAACTCAACTTTGATGAGGCAGAACCTCCTATATAGGAAAAATGTACAATTTACATTTCAAATTGTCTTTTCCTATCTACAGTGGTGCAATTTTGTCCTAAAACTTGTTTGAGTCTGATCGCTGTAAGGTTTGCATTGGCCTCAAGTTAAATTTGTTGATACTGACCATCAGCAGAATAGTAGGACCTGATGAGGTGGTTCTGGGTTGCAGCTGATAGATTCTTGACAGAGAGAGCCATAGAGTCGGTTACAGCACCACCAAAACCCAACACCGTCTGGAACAACTCTGATGTATCAACTGTCAAATTGACTGTAGAAGCTGACAAAGAGAAATGATAGAAAAACAAATTTGAATTTAATGAGTATCATATATTTTTCACCATGAAGATATGATTCTTTTCAGAATTTTACAAATTATAAAAACTGGAAATATTCATTTTTCATAAACAGTTTGAAAAAAAAGATGACTTATGCAATCATCAAAGTACAGACATGGAGAGAGGGAATGGGAAGAGGGAGAAGGAATAGATGAATAGAGGGAGGGGTAACATGTACATATACCACAGTTACTACATGTGCATGCAACTGTGATGTATATTTTTCATTTTAATAAAATATGGACTCCGTAAATTACCTGAAGCATTAGATGTGGGTGGTATAGGTGCTATTCGCTTTGCAAACCGATCACTTGCTTTACTGGAAGTGTAGTAAGTAAAATGATCTGGAAGTAGAGGTAGATATCCTTCTATGGTGTCACAGTATGTGCTGTTACACTGGCATACAAAGCTATCTCCAGAAGCAAACTTGGTCTTGTTGCATGGAAAATACCCCTGGCCTGTGGAGAAAGGTAAAGAAATGTATTCTTGAAGTCATTTGAAAATACATGTATCATAAAATACAGGTATATCATTATTTCATAACAGTTTCATTGTTTGTGATTGAACTAGATATAGTATAACTGTTATGCAGGCCTTTCCATTTCAAAACAAGAAGATATATTTACATTTTGTCTCTTCTACTAAAAGGAAAAAAAAAAATCTATTTCGTTCGTTGATAAGTATATTCCCCCCAAGACTATGTCTGTGACTTCACGAATCCCTCTCCTATATGCGTTCGAGGAGAACCTCAAAAGTCCAAAGATGTTAAAATCTCCTCCAACCAGATGGACTTTTCCATCAACGTTTTTACACACACTTAACCTATATTGAGTATTGACAGATGAACCACTAGGACCCCCTGGTTCCTGGATTAATAATGAACTTTGCAATGCCATTTTACACTTTGGCAGTAAGAGGGAGTCTGAAGGACAGGGGGAAAAATAGCCATGCAGACAGATCGAGCCCAATTAATTCAGTCAGGAAACCCTACTGCATAAGAGTAGCATCTGCACTTCATCAGTTGAAGTTTAATGGTGCACCAATGAAGGACAACAGTTCTTTGTTTTTTAAAGTTTTTTTTAATCTACGATGTTATGCATTTTACCTTTAGTCTCATATTATGTAGCAACTAACAAATTACATGTATATCTGCTGTACAAAAGGCAGTAAAACATGCACAATCCAAACATGAATGGTGCAATGTCCCTTGAAATTTTATGCTATAATTCTTGCATTACCAACTGATAGAGGGCCTTGTATAACCTTAGTATGTACATGTATTAGTTTTCTTTGAGTTTGAGATTGGAAAGGAACTCTTGGAATATTTGTATTAAAAAAAGTGTACTTATAAAAGATGGTTGAAATGGAAATTAGCATAATGTAAGAGACTTCTGTGACTAGTTGGTATGAGTATTGATAGTGATACCACAAGTGTCCTAAAAGAATGACAAGGTTCAAATTATCATAATCATCATACGCAATTGTGCGCATCTATCTGTCTATCACATTAATTTGACATGCTGCTGTTGTAGACTCTATTATCTGCAGATCACAGGCTTTATGCCACTTAGACTTATGGCTAATTTTAATTTCAATATTTGATTTACCCTAAACTAATAAGTAAACGCCGGCCCAATCGTGTTAGAAGAAATATAAAAATATTATATTTATCTTGCATACCTAGAGGTCTAGTATCTTAATTAGAATCCGGGCTAACTCGGCCTCGCTGTGAAAACTGTCATTTTTTGGTCATTTTACCCTAACCCTAACCCTAACCTAACGAGGGGAGGCGAGTTGGCTCAGTCGGTAAAGCGTCTGCCTGTCGAACCAAAGATCTCGGGTTCGAATCCCACCAAGGCGGATGACTGAAGCCTGCGTTGTGTGTTAACGTGCCCCTCCCATTGTTTCATAGACGCAAGCTATGTTAAGTGGAAAACACTCCATTCCTCGGATAAGATGTTAAATGGAGAGTCACCACCCTTGCACGTTAAGAACCCACTGCACTATTCGTATAAGAGTAGGGGGAAACCCCGGTGTAGTGGTCCACCTGCACACCCCAATTGGGCCGAGTATATACGGCATCTGCAAGAATTAATCTTCAGTATTGAAGAAGAAGAAGAAGAAGAAGAAGAAGAAGAAGAAGAAGAAGAAGAAGAAGAAGAAGAAGAAGAAGAAGAAGAAGAAGAAGAAGAAGAAGAAGAAGAAGAAGAAGAAGAAGAAGAAGAAGAAGAAGAAGAAGAAGAAGAAGAAGAAGAAGAAGAAGAAGAAGAAGAAGAAGAAGAAGAAGAAGAAGAAGAAGAAGAAGAAGAAGAAGAAGAAGAAGAAGAAGAAGAAGAAGAAGAAGAAGAAGAAGAAGAAGAAGAAGAAGAAGAAGAAGAAGAAGAAGAAGAAGAAGAAGAAGAAGAAGAAGAAGAACCCTGAACCTGCAAAAACTGACCGTTTTTTACAGCAAGGCCGAGTTCGCCCGACTTAATAATAAGGGGTCCAGACAACTCGCCACAAAGACAGCTCGCCACAAGACATCTCGCCACAATAGCGGGGACAACTCGCCACGGGCGAGTTGTCCAGTGTGGGGTGCTTTTTGGGACAACTCGCCACACTTTTTCCCCTCATGATTTCTAGATCTAAATTCCCTCACCTTAGATGAAATTGTCATTGTATGTATTCATTATGCTTTTATAAACACAGTCACGACAGGAAACATGGAAATTGTGAGTATTTTGAGGGCTGTTCTAAAGAATAAAGCCGATTTACCTTGCAACAAGAATATATTTTTGACAAACCGAAGGCGTACAACTTTTCGGTATTTAACTTCATTTTCTGCCTCAGAAAACTTTTTAATGGTAGGAATATGCTGTTAGTTATCTTTACATTCCAATATTACCTTTCCTCTACCCCAGCGGAATTATCGCTTGCCTCAAGTTTATTAGTAGACATAAAAACTTTTAAGATTGTGCATTCGCCCCTTCGACTTTCGCTGTGGACTGCGAGTGTGAATTGAGCTCTCCGTACCGGTACCGTGTGTGCCTGGCCGAAGCTTCCCTGCCCGCAGCCGCGGCTGTCCAGACTGATGATGATATATTGGAGTGACATCCGCCCCGTTCAATGCCCACACTTCGCACTTTTCAACAATTAAAGCTTCTAAATGTTTATGATATAAATAATTGTAATATTGCTATATTAATGTTTATCATTGTTCCAATGGTTTATTGCCAAGGTCCATGTCATGTAAATTTACATTCAATTATGAAATACACTCTCATGAAACTCGTAATGCTTGTAATGTTTATTTTCCTAAAATCCGTACAAATGTTTTTTTAATTCTTTTTTCTTCAAAGGGCCAGTTTTATGGAAAAATATCCCGTTTAATATGAAAAACTCTAATTCAATGAATATTTTTAAACGATTGTATAAATCCCATCTTTTATCATTGTATTCAATCTCAAAACTAAATGACGTTACGTTTCAGTTAATTCACTTTTAATGTATTCCCCTCCCCTTCCCTAATTCTCCTTCCCTTTTTTTCCGTCTTCTTTTGTATTGGTGTTCAGGTTTTCTCTGTTTTCCTTTTCTCAACAATACAGCGTATATTTTTTAAGGCGGGGTTGACGCTCATAAGGCTAATTGCCCTTTTCGTTAACCCCACATTCCCATAACATTTTGTTTGCTCCTTCCCTTTCATTTTTAATTTATCCGTAGGGTCTATACCATGTTTGTATGTTTTAATATTTTTCATGGAGAATGAAATTAAATAAAATGAATGAATTGAATTGAATTGAACGTTCCACATCCTCTCGATCTCTATTCTGAGGTCTTGATACTTGAGGTGTTGATGTCATGGCGAACGGTGACCTCGATGATATTTACTGTGTTGTCCCTGACGACAATGTCTGGCTTGTTGCAGTTATTATTATTACTTTTTATTATTGTTGTCGTCGTCATCGTCATCATCATCACCGTCGTCGTTAAATTGTCATCATCATCATCATCATTATATATTAGTAGTAGTAGTATAGTAAAGTAGAGTAGTAGTAGTAGTAGTAGTAAATTAGTAGTAGTGTTGTGATTACCGGTATCTTTTTAGGCTCATTGGTAAAGCTCCTTTGAGCTTATTGGCCCCACCCCCACTTCCATATCGTTCCACGGTTCCACCGCTCCTGCATGTCATTAAAGATTTAAGTTGAACTGAAAAATAAGGCTAAACACCCCCCTTAACAAATCCGGAGAGGGGGGAGAAGAAAATATGCATCGCCACCACTCTTACACGTAACATGCAGGCCCCTGGCGGAACGTTTTTGAAGTGGAGTATCAACAATCGGGTAGAGCGATGCGAGCAAAGTGAGTTGAGCGTAAATTGGCGTGGGGTCCAGGGTGGGGCCCCAGAAGCTCAGGGTTTTAGGTATTTAATTACGGTCAGATGAGCATCCAGGAGCCCGCGTTAGGGCCCTTGGTGGGGTCCAGGGGGCGGAGCACCTGTAAGCTCAGGGGATTTAGGCATTTGATTAAGCTCAGATGAGCACTATTTTGATACCTCATTTGCGACACTAGCAGGCCAATCGTTCTTTTTTTCTCTTTCTCTTTAACGTACTTTTTCAAAACCCCTGAGTTTCCAGAGACTCTGCCCCCTGGATCCCACCAAGGGCCCTAAGGCAGTCCCTGGATGCTCATCTGACTGCAATTAAATGCCTAAAACCCCGAGCTTTGGGGCTCTGTCCCTGACCCCACCAAGGGCCCTTAGGCGGTCCCTGGATGCTCATGTGATCGTAATTTTATGCTTAAAACCCTGAGCTTCCGGGATCCGCCCTGACCCCACCAGGTGCCCTAAGGCGGGCCCCTGGATGCCGCATCCGACGTACCGTCATTAAATGCCTAAAACCCTGAGCTTCATGGGGCTTCGCCCTTGTCCGGCCCGCCGGGCTTTGCCCTTGGACCCTATGCCAATTTACGCTCCACTTGCTTCGCTAGGGACCGCATGACCGTTACCAAAATCGCGGAAAAGGGGTCAATTGCAAGCAATGTACGCGGACAAAATATTCCTCGAAATAAAGAAAATAGGGTGCACAGGTGCACGTCCTCGAAATTGATAAATAGGGGTCAGGAAAAGGGAAAAGAGAAAACCGGGAAGAAGAAAAAAGGTATCAATGTCTTGTCCTTGAATTATGGTAAAATAGGGGTAAATTTGAGAATTGTCCTTACAATCTTATAAATAGGGTATTTCAAAGTACGATTTTGTCCTTGTTTTAACGTAAAATAGGGGGTTAAAGTTCACAAAATGCCGGGATAAAATGTTCTTGGAATTGACTGCAAAAGGGGGTTATTTGCATTTGTGGTAATTACGGTCATACGTGTCACCCTCTGCGGGGGAATGACCCCATAGGCCACCGGGGCTTTGCTCTACTTGATCTTAAATACTTAAGCCCCCTGGATCCGCCACTGCTGTACTAGTGTCATTTCTAGTCTCGGGTGCCGGGGACCTCTAGCGCTGTACCATGTGCCAATAGACAGCATTTTCACACGTGAATAGTCATCACACTTATAACACACAAATGCAAACAATCATGCCGATAAAACTGTAAGCAAGTTTGACAGTGGACTCACGATTTTAATTTTTAAATTACTCTTTCTAACTTAGGTGAGTTGAAAAATTGTATTTTACTGCTATTTAGGTGTCATCAATCGTCACTAGAGTACCGATTTTGAGTGAAATCAGTTTAGTTTTGTACAGTGGTGTTTGAAATGTTGAGATCAATAAAACAGGTTTTATTACACAGCCAGGATAGCGATGCAGCTATGTGTGCCGCCGGGTACCCTTGGCTTTGCGCCAGCCGCCGCCAGGCCTTCCGGCCAGGCACACACACGGTACCGGTACGGACTAGCTCACACTCGCAGTCCACAGCGAAAGTCGAAGGGGAGCGAATGCACAATCTTAAAAGTTTTTATGTCTACTAATAAACTTGAGGCAAGCGATAATTCCGCTGGGGTAGAGGAAAGGTAATATTGGAATGTAAAGATAACTAACAGCATATTCCTACCATTAAAAAGTTTTCTGAGGCAGAAAATGAAGTTAAATACCGAAAAGTTATCCGGCGAACGTACGCCTTCGGTTTGTCAAAAATATATTCTTGTTGCAAGGTAAATCGGCTTTATTCTTTAGAACAGCCCTCAAAATACTCACAATTTCCATGTTTCCTGTCGTGACTGTGTTTATAAAAGCATAATGAATACATACAATGACAATTTCATCTAAGGTGAGGGATTTTAGATCTAGAAATCATGAGGGGAAAAAGTGTGGTGAGCTGTCCCAAAAGCACCCCACCCTGGACAACTCGCCTGTGGCGAGTTGTCCCCGCTATTGTGGCGAGATGTCTTGTGGCGAGCAGTCTTTGTGGCGAGTTGTCTGTAATTCAATAATAATATAGACCCTACACTGAAAAGAAGGCCTATTAAAGATAAAGTTGAGTTCTGGTCATGCGATTGCATCGTGAAAGAAACGGTGTGGAATCGATCAGAAAAGGTTGATCATCTAGCATATAAGTATTGGTGTGTACTGCAAGGTTCTGGAATCATCAAAATGATAAGAAATTTGGCCCAGTCTTGGTAAAGTTACAAGCACTGTACACATAAATATGTATATGGGACTACACGAACATGTGGCATAAAAATCTGTCCCGATTTTTATGATGTTAAATGCCATATTTAGAATATTAAGGCATCTGGAGAGCCATGCTTTCCAAGGAACATTTTTTATTTGATGTTCTTCCACTCTTGCATAATACAATGATAACTGTCACAAATTATTGTTCACCTCTTCCCAGAACTCAACCTTCTCTTTAATTAGTATTCAGTGCAGTGATTCCAGACACAGAATGGTAAAGCTGGTATAGTAGTAGTATAGTCTAGTACAGGTAAGAGAAGGGAACTGAACATTAACCTGTACAGCAGACAATTCATAATTTCATCATCATCATCATCATCAGTGAAGAACCTCTAACTTTTTAGTCATATGGGGGTTTTTTAAGAAAGAAAAAAAAACTTATACAATTTACAGCTTACCATCATGACCATCACTCTTGCTTTGACTAGAAATCGAGACCAAACTAAAGATAAACACAGCAACAGATAAACACATTTGGATGTTCACACTTGGTTGAGTGACCCCTCCTTGGCTTTTCCGACCCATCTTCACAGATTCGACTTCTGCAGATCGAAGAGTAGGACGTAGGCGTAGCGATCCACACTTTCTCCACACGACTGCCAGCCAGGGCCTACAGCCGACCGACTCCGCCGAACTGGAGCGCTAGTTAGTAAGCGAGCTAGTGTACCCCTAGTAGTAGTGGTAGAGTTCCAGTGCAGTGAAGTACGAAGGTTGGACTCTCCTCGAGTTTCTCACTTTTCGCTCTTCCTTCAATTTCAAATTCGACTTGTGTTTGACTAAACGTTGGTTAATTAATTTGCGACACAAGAAGTTCAGTCACGTCAAGGCTTGGACTCCACTTAAAATAAAACAACACTGCTTTCGTTCACATCATATATCAGTCAGTCGACGGCCGTATAAAAACTATATGTAGTCTACACAAGTACAAAGACTTATGATATATACGCACAGCCGGCCACAAGTACATCACAACGCGTGGGCGCGGCTTTCGTTCACATCATATCAGTCAGTCGACAGCCGTATAAAAACTATATGTACACAAAGACATATGATATATACGCACAGCCACATCACGTGGGCGCGGCATGCATGATATGATGGTATAAAACACCGTATTTCATAACACAAGTCGTGATTGTGTTACGAAAAATGTGGTCATGTGACTAAGCTTACCCACGTGATCATAACATCAACACCGCGCCCAGTTCACGCCCACAGAAAAGTGTACTACCTTCCGGAGTTACGCATGCCATACCGTCGCAAGTGTGAAATTTCAAACGTCTTTCCAACCCACCTCCCCCGCCTTCAAAGAAAATGCAATATTCTGGGTAACTCATCATTATTATATCAGTCAATATTCACAATCGTTAATGAATAAGAGTTTTTTTAAAGATTTATTCTACTTTCTGTAAATAAATAAAACTTAAAATATATTTAACTTTATTTATTTTACAGAAAGTGTGTAGTATATGTATAGATGCATTTTCTTTTCCTTACTTGAGGTCTTGCTATATGGACCTACACGTACTCTTTCTTCTTCCTCAAATTCCAGTCAGTGCCTGCTCACTTTATTGTTATATATATTAATGTGCTGGTAGGAAAGGTATGTTTGACTATATATGCAAATGTTTCCATATCTACTCACCCACTCAGCAACATAAACATGTTCAAAACCTCATTCTAACCTCTCCGTTTCATCAACATAGAAGAGAGCCATCTTTAAATTTGGTACGTCTCGTGACCCTTTGCTTTAAGATTTATTCCATAACCCCCCTCTCCCTCTGTTGCTGTGTCAGTCTCCAATTCTTTGTCTCTCTCTCTCTCTATATATATACCTCTTTCCATGATCTATCTACTGATCACAACCCCCCACCCTCATTACCTATCTGTGTCTCTTTCTCTTTCCTATCTATCTTTCTATTGACCTCGTTACTCCCTCCCTCCCTCTCTCTATCTATCTTTCTCTCTTTCCCTACTTTACTCTATCTATATATCGACCTATTTATCTATTGACCTATCTCTCTCTCTCTCTCTCTCTCACTCTCTCTCACTCTCTCTCTCTCCCTCTCCTGTATTTAACTTGTTTGTACACTTTTACTTTTGATACGTACAGTCTCAAAAAATAAACTTCGAAACCAAGAAAATAGTTTGTACTTGAATATTTTTATACATGAATATCTTCATTCTTTATTGACGTTAAAAATAAATACTAATCTCATCCTCATTTGGAATGTGCCCGATGGTGCGTGAAAGGACAAACAACAAACCACGTTAACATTCTTACATTATTGCATGAATTCTTACTTGGCAGATATAATTGAGCACATGTCTATAATTACATGTATTTGTGTCATCTTTACACAAAGTAACTGGACATGTTTGAATATTTACAAGTGTATGAATTGATGAAAAATAAGATATTTCTATCCTGTGTCCTGACTAAAATACACCCTGATGATATTATACGACAGAAGCATGCATTCCTTACAGTAACAAATATTACAGTTTTAACATAATTCTATTTTTGTTAACAGTGCAGTACAGAAACCAAAATCACATCACAGGAGTTTACGTAATTATGTAGCACCAGATATCTTCAAGAATAACCTTTGAATGACTTCTTTTAAACTAAAGGAGAAAAAAAACACACACTAATGAACAAGTGCTTGTGGGGAAGCCTTATTTTCAGCTCAATATTTGTGTGGCTAGAATCATTTCTGTTCAAACCTAAGTACAAGGGTACAGATGGAATTAACCCATGCCTAGTACTTCTCTGTGCCATTTGTACTTTGACTGATAATACCGGGTATATAAATTCTGAATTCTACCATATCCATAGCATTGAAGAGCAACAATGGTTTCTGAAACACTACATTCTTTACTGTTCAAATTGGAGACAATTCTATTCTCATAAAATAGATGAATCTTGACTACATTCCCTTGCTTATTTATTATCAAGTTCTGGAGGTTGTTTTTCACATGTTGGCTTCAGGTATTTGTTAATATTATTACTGTATGGGCCGTATTATCTTAACTGTAATCATGAAGCCCCCGGTTCTGTTAGGAAATAAGCTGGAGGTGTTTTGAGCATATCTATTTAATAATGGCATTTCAAATTGCTTGTTAAATTCTGTTTAAAACTCATATATGTTTTATTTCTTTAATCTTTTGAAAAATACGGTCTCTGGTATTATGATCCCTATGCTGAAAGTGGTGAACATATTCAATTCAGTTCATCTCAATCCAGTGCATTTCCATTCAATTTAGTTTGCCATTATCAGCAGAAGTGTATTAACATGAATTAACAAGGAGCTATCTGGGCGATTCTGTGCAATCTGGCCTGTACAACATACCGGTATGTCTTATTTTCCCATATATTTCATCCAAAAGTGAAGATCCTCTTGATCTGATCACCAAATGATGGACGGTGCTTTCTTTGATCACAACTAATAGTCAGAGTTATATCGAGCAAATTTTCATTCGATCATGGATGAATGGATGGAGGAATGTGAAATGTTGTATTGGGATACATTGCAGACTCGTCCATCATGTAATTTTACAACAAAGATCCACATTTGATTTTGATCTCTTGAATTTCAGCTTATATTTACAAAGATGGTTCACTTTACTGAACCATCTTTCAAATCAAATAGCAAGTAATATTTGTTCTTTCAGGTTTTTTTTAAATACCATAGTCAATACAGACAACAGAACAACAATTCAAACTGTCAATATGCAAGCTACTGGGGGCTTATGTAATCTGTTAACTGCACAGCATACCAGTATTATTATTATTATTATTATTATTATTATATAGGTCGACTGTATAAACAATACCACTATATCGAGGTTAAAGGAAGCAGTATGTATGTAACTGATTTCCTTTCCCTTTCCTTCCTCCTGGGAAGAAAATCACGAGTTATCTAACAGATGTAGGTCGGAGCATGACTAAAATCTTTGCATTGTAAAGTTTGGTAAGAGAGTCTCAACAATGCAGAAGTGACCTTCAAAATACTAGGCATAGTTCCACATTAGCTGCGCACTTCCTGCTAACCTAAGATTTTAAAGAGCTACTGTATTAAAGTAATATAAAATCTTCAATATGTACATGAACCACCTAGATTCCACATCAAAAAAGGGCTAACATGATACATAAAATTTATGTTAAACATTTAGTCAATATCAAACTTTCTTACTTTTTAACCCGATGAATACCATCTGACTTTAGTATAATACATATTTTCCACACACCCAAGCATCATGGGTTAACTCTGGTGCAGTATTAAACATGTTAATATCTTTAAAGGCATTAAGATCAAATCGGCAAGGATACATATGTAACTCACAACATAATCAACATTATGTGTGAAAAATAAAAAATAAATAAACATATAAAACATAAATGTAATCTTTCTCTGATTTCACCATCGATACAAATCTAACTTCCTTCCTCTGATCAAGACGAAACTATCACAGTCATATCACATGTTGAAACTGAAGATAGTAGCAGGTTGTTTTAATATAATTAAGCTGTAATACAGTCCAATTAACATCTGCTTTTCACATGGAAGGCAACAATAATCCATCAATGTGTTGTACATGTATCTAAAAGCCAGTGTTGAAATCCACCTCATGTAGATTCTTCAAGTTAAATTATTTCATATCAAATTAATTAAATTTCATCTGTTGAGAGCCAGTAGGACATTAACTATCTGTTCAGTAATACAGGCCATTGCCCTTCTGGATCTTGGCGGATGAAAAGAATCTATGCACAAAAAAAGCACTAGTCGTCGTTATTGCGGAAGCTCTATTATATACTGTGTTGTCATTCTTGCATAGAACATACAAAATGGACTAGAATACTATAACGGAGTGCACACACGTACAACATAATATATTGTTGATATGAAATCCAGCTTTTCAACATGAAATCTATGGCCTCATTCACACATGACAAAGTAAACCGCCTCAAAAATATTGTAGCAATATATGACCAGTTTTCATGTAAATGAATAGCAAGGGGAGGTGAAAAAGGTAGCTGCATGCAACAGAGGTGTGTTGTATAAGATACAGTCATGTACAGTGCAGTATGCTTGTGCCATTTTCTTTTGCCACTGTTTTTTTTTCCTTTATGGTGGGGGTTTACCAAGTCATGTGTAAACACGGTTTAATGTTTGGAATTCTGAATCTCATATCTTCATATAGATTTCTTCTATAATCACATTCCCTGAATAAACCAGATAACAATGTTTGCAGGCACAAACTCTTTACCGTCACTCCCGGCTAATAACATAAGGAAGGACGAGCCTGGCTTGACTAAAACATCCCATTAATAGATTTCAAGGTTGCACGCACAGCTCAAGAGCACCACTAGTCACATATTTCCTCACTACTTGTAGTCAGGCATTGTGTAACCATCATAATCCTCACGGATGAAAACAAAATATTAAAGACAAATTAGGGAAGGCGGGGTAGTAAATGTGACAGAAACTGTATATTCTTTGTATTATAATAACATATGTATATCAAATACATTTTCAAGAACTAAATACATGTATAATAAAAAATATAATGTCTCTCTGTCATATTTCTTAATTTATACATTTCCTGCAAGACACATATTTCAATTTCAGCCTTACACCTACATTTCAGAGGTCTTGAGGGAGGGGTATGTAATTACAACTACATACCCTTTCATCATACGATGAAAGAGGAATAGCTAAAAGATTGCTGATTTCAATTCGTGTGTTGTATCCAGGTCAGTATAACTGTAACACCAAGAATCCCTTTTTACAAAAAAGATGAAGTGGCCTATTAAATATGTTGTTCTCTGCATTTAAGATTTAACCGATATATTTAGACAATTTGCTGACCAGTGTCTGTATATATATATTTATATATATATATATATATATATATATATATATATATGTATTTTAAGATGAGCAAAAAAGAAAAGAAGACTAAATCCTTTTTGCCTTTCCTGTCACAGTACCCCCCCCCCTCAGTTCCCTTCCACTTCCTCCTTCTTCTGCTACCACTTCTTTCTCTCTCTCTCCCTCTCTTTCTCTCTCTCACCCTCTCTCTCCCTTCGTCTCTCTCTCTCTCTCTCTCTCTCCCTCTTTATATATTTCCCTATTTAATCAATCTTTGTTCAATCATCAAACTTTCTATATGTTGTATGCAAGTTTTGTTTTGACATAGAATGCTGTAACCTCATACATATCCATTGCACAAGAATGTCCCCATCTTTTCCAAAACATTACATCACAGTCCTGCACATCCCAATTGCATTGCGATATGCATAAAAATGTGTGGTGTTCTGTTTAAATAAGTCAAATTTCATAAATAATCAAGTGCATTTCCAATCTCTAATTTTTCTATTGCTTTAAACTCCTACTAAATATTCATTGCTGTTTTATCATAAAATATTAAGAGATTGAAACTCCTTAAAACATTCCATCTGAAATTACAATTATAATAATATAAACATTCTCTCACTTGCAAGTAGGTACATGTACATTTCTTGGGAAAGAAAAAAAATTATGCATTTTTTTTACAGGACAAGTGAAAAATTATATATTTCAAAAACTATTTATAAACAACAATTTGTACATGGGTTGGGTAGTGTATAATTGCTCCTCCAATAGCAACATACTGTACATTAATCACACACTTTGGTAAGCAAATCATTTACTGTTTCAGCTTATGTAGTCACAAAGTAAGACTCCAAAGTCATTATACTGAGAGGCAGTAAATGTTCTATACGACTGATGTGGATTCCAGTCCTACAGTGCACATGTATGTGAGGGACCAGACTGCAGCATAGCATACATGTAGCAACACTATGGAACTTACATGTAACATGACCTTGCCACATACATGTAGCAAAACCCTGCAACTCTGTAGGCCAAGGAAATTGCACACTTTTAGTCAGAGGTCTGATTATTATGAAGTATTAAGTTGTCCTCATATTCATTCCCGGATGGTCCATTTTAATTTGCCTGATTAATGTTGAGCATGTTTTATGCTAACTTGGAATGAGATAATCTTCCTTTCAAACAGCCTCGTCATTTAGAAAGTGGTTTCTCTGGATCTCTCTTCACTGCTCTCCTGACTCGTCGTCTCGGATGATTTCCGAACAGCAAACTCTATCCCACTCTCCTCCTCATCCTCAATGTCTGTTCTAGGCCTATGCTGATCTTGGTCAGACTCGCTATCATCCATCATATCATAACACCCCCGCTCTACTTCCCTAAGGTGGTCAGGTCTCGTAGGCGAACCTAGCGTGTCGGACCGTATACTCAGACTAGTGAAGGGCGTGAAGTCCAGGCCCATACCTGGACGAACGTAAGGAGACGGTGATTGCGGCACATCATCACTATATATGTTGTCATTCATGGAGATATATCCGGTGCTGGATGTGGAAGCTCCGAGTTCATGGAGGCGGTTAGCATTCACTGAGCTGAGATCAATATGATCGGTAATTGTTGAGTAGACAGGGGCAGAGGTGTAGGGCATTGGGCGCTGCATGGTTCCCACTTTAGGAGCCTGAACGCTGGCGGTACTGTACACAGACATGTTGCTCTCAGAGTCTATATGCTTCATTCCAGATGTCCCGAGTAGTCTATCAGGGTCTTTGGTCCTACCACACTCTGCACCAACTTGCCTCCTGACTGGTCCTGGAGGAGGATTCTCAATGTCCTGATGAGGAGCCACCATGGACAGGTAGCGTTCAAAGGTACTTAGTCTAAGGACCTTGTGGCTGTGATTACGCTTGATTTCACCCCTGCCTGGCTCAAGGATCACCTTAGGGAGGACTCCTTGTGTCAGACTCCCGAATATCTTGAGACCATCTTCCTTGTCAGGGGTCAGAGGTCGATGGTCACTCTCCCCGCTGCTCTCAGCACTGTGCGAGGCACTGTGCGAGTCAATGTGCATCGCTCTCTCTGAGTCCGCACTACTGTCCTTGGATGACACTCCCCCGCCTGCTTTCAGTTCCAGTGATCCGTCATCAAAGTTCTTACTGGTCACCAGTTTCCTGCGTACTGTCCGAGGGCTTACCCCCTCTATACTGACTTCCGGATTCTGCCTCAACAGTAAGCTGTCTTTGTGCAAAAAACCTATATCTGGATTTCCGATATCGTGCACCTTTGGTTTTTGCATGGGTGGGTACGAGCCACTGCTCTTTGCTTTCCATCGTCGAATCTTGGCACCCTTCTCAACAGTCCAATCATCATGATTGAGAGCGCCATCACTGGCACTCTTCAGTCTCGACTCGGGGACCCCAAGAAGGTTCTCATTGCTTTCGGCTGGCTGCAAGCTGGTCATGAGAAGTTGACGGATGTCCATGATATTCCTGGATGTTTGGAAGGTAGCCTCTTCTACCCTCATCAGTCTACGCTCAAATGATCTCATACCAAGTTTGGAGAGGTTCTCCTTCTCTACAATCTCCTCTAGTTGATACGAGTGATCCTCAGTCCTGGATTACAAAGGACAAGAACTTTATTTTTATACATGAATAGGCTGGTTGATGGCAACAAGAAAATACTCTTTGCTGTAAAAATCTGTACAGAATCAAATTACTCAAATTGTAGTTTCTTTTCTTTCTGTTTCACTTAATCAAAATAATCATTATCGACACCACTACATGAGTGTAATCAATCAAAAGCCCATTTTGTAGTCCTACATAGAGATATTATCATCATGACAGTCATCACCATCATCATCATCATCATCTCCACCATTATCATCGTCATCAGTATCAGCATCATCTGTATCAGCATCAGCGACATCATCAGTATCATCATTATCATCATCATCATCATCATCTGTATCATCATCAGTATCATCACCATCATCATCATCATCTGTATCATCATCATCATCATCATCACCATCATCATCTGTATCATCAGTATCATCATCAGTATCATCATCAGTATCATCATCATCATCATCATCATCATCATCTGTATCATCATCAGTATCATCATCAGTATCATCATCATCATCATCATCATCTGTATCATCATCAGTATCATCATCATCATCATCATCATCATCACCATCATCATCTGTATCATCATCTGTATCATCATCAGTATCATCATCAGTATCATCATCATCATCATCATCATCTGTATCATCATCAGTATCATCATCATCACCATCATCATCTGTATCATCATCAGTATCATCATCAGTATCATCATCAGTATCATCATCATCTGTATCATCATCATCTGTATCATCATCTGTATCATCATCAGTATCATCATCATCATCATCATCATCATCTGTATCATCATCAGTATCATCATCAGTATCATCATCATCATCTGTATCATCATCAGTATCATCATCATCATCACCATCATCATCAGTATCATCATCAGTATCATCATCAGTATCATCAGTATCATCATCATCAGTATCATCATCAGTATCATCATCATCATCATCATCAGTATCATCATCAGTATCATCATCATCATCATCATCATCATCTGTATCATCATCAGTATCATCATCATCATCATCATCATCACCATCATCATCTGTATCATCATCAGTATCATCATCTGTATCATCATCATCATCATCATCACCATCATCATCTGTATCATCATCTGTATCATCATCATCATCTGTATCATCATCAGTATCATCATCAGTATCATCACCATCATCATCATCATCACCATCATCATCTGTATCATCATCTGTATCATCATCAGTATCATCATCATCATCATCATCTGTTTCATCATCAGTATCATCATCAGTATCATCATCATCACCATCATCATCTGTATCATCATCAGTATCATCATCATCATCATCAACACTACCACTATTGTCCTCATTCCCCTCATTATCGCCATCATTGTCATGATCATCATACAAGTCATCATTATCAAAATCACAGTTTGATCCATTAAAGACATTCAAGAACCATAAAACTCCTATCAATTTCTGTGCAATATGCTACCTCACCAACACTTTTTTACACAATTATTTGTCAAAACTTTGAGTTGAGCAAGTTAGAAAACTGTACCTTTCAGCAACTTCTCGTAGTCTCTCTTCACTAGAGACCTGTCTTTGTAATTCTTTGTCCTTGAGATAGAGTTCTAAACATGCTTCTTCAAAGTCACGAACAGAATCCATTGCCTCTCTGTCAAGGAAAAGTTCTGTGAAAAAACAATCAAATAAAAATATCATATTTGAGTCTCACATTTACGACACATCCAAACGTAATTTAATCTTTGAGTTTTAAAAGTATGAAGTCATTTTACTTTAGTTTGAAGTCTATCGTTAGGTCATTTCAAAATCTATGAGGCTACATACATATATATGTACATTCACCTTATCTTCACAACATACTGCAAACAGGGTCAAAGTTACTTTGAACCATTTATTTTAAAATCCAGATAAATTTTACATTTCTATGAAACAATCATTCCAAACTGAGCTATTGATACAGTTCCCTGCTACTGGCTTAATACGCATACATGTAAGCAAAAAAAAAAGAAATATATCTTATGGAAAACAAGAAGAACCACTTACTGAGTCGGATATCTTTCTGTCTTTTCTCACACTTTCTACACTGGCAGGCGACAAACTTGAAGAGGAGTAGAGGTAGTAGATGATTGTGAAGGGGGGTACAAGGATGGGCTTCTGCTCGTATTTCATGGTCACGTGGTATCGCTGGAATTTCCAGAGTTGATTGGCTATAGGCATCACCCGCTGGAATGTGGTGCTGGTTAAAAGATAAAAGTAGGGGAAAACTTTATCGAATACAGTTTTGTCAAATTTTATGTTTCTTGCTTTGTGCCTGTAAACTGAGGAAGTCTTCCTATTCTTTTCTTTTTTAGCTAAGCTTAGCCTTTTTTCATTCCGAATGATAATGATCCATATAGCTTCATGTCTGCAAACAAAAGCTGGATGCACATGTAAACAAGCTTTCTGTGAAAAATTTCCAAAGACCATTCATTGATCTTGATCTAAGATGGTTTGATTTTCTTTTTTTTTTATTTTGAATGCTTTAATTTGTCTTCACGAAAGAAAAGCAATTTGAAAATTGATTTCATCTAATCAATTTTGTAGCAAAAAGAATCAATGATGCTTTTTTTACCAATGAGACATAGGAGTATAAAGGATAAATCATGGGACTTACTTGAAGAGGGCGATGAGCATGTTGACGATGAGGATGTTGGCTACCAAACAATAGATGGACATTGCTACGGGAACCACCCAATGACCTGTAAGACATGGCTCCATGTCTGGTCCGACTCCACATGGAGCTACAAGGAAAACAAAATGGAACTTACATGTACGCTCTCTGCTTGAGGAATAGTTGTACAAATGAGTTTTATGTCCAGTTTACTTCTACTGCAATTGCAGGAATCTGGACTTGGTAGGTTGTATCCCTGCTATTAATCAAACATGTACTCTACTAATTCAACAGATAAAACATAATCATATATTCTTGTTCAGTCACAACTGATAATTTTTTCATTCCCAATCAATTCGAAGAGATCAGGCAGAGGCTGAACATCCCAAGCACCATATGCGAAGAAATAACTAAACGTCGCTTGAAATGGTTTGGCCATGTGGTACGGATGCCGCATCACCGCCTACCATACCAAGCATACCAGAATGACTTTGATGCACGCAGACCTCGGGGACGCCCTCCTACGAGATGGGAGGACCAAGTTCAATGCGATGTGGGATTACCCACACAAGAGGCAGAGCAACAAGCCCAGGGCAGATCAGAATGGAGCAGGATTTGTTGTAGGGGAGCAAGGGGACACACAGTCCTATGCATCTAAGCCAGTAAGTCAGTCAATCAAATCATTAAGTAGCTGTGATGGTAATGATGATAATTATTATCATTATCATGATTATTTCCAATGGTTGATCTCAATCTATATTTCATTTTTGTTTTTGTTTTTCATTGTTGTAAGTTGTTGGTCCATATTGAACATGTGAAAGCTGTAATGATGAGATTGATGATGATGACTAGTCATTACAATCATTGATTTCATTTTCAACCATTCATTTCTCAGCAAAAATATAGTTACAATTGATCTTGTAGTATTAAACACAACTATTACAGATCATGTAAGAATCAGTATTATTTCCTGTGATTGATCCTTACTTCTAGGATTCACAAACTTACGATTGATCTTGCCAGCGTACACTTCTCCATAGATCATCCAGTATGGCTCGTGAAGGACCTCCCTGATGGGCCACCACGAAGGATCAACGTCTGGGTTGAGGATAGACTGACGGATCACGCCAAAGCTCACCAGAATGATGATCAAAACTACTAAGAAGTAGCACATGTCCCGTAGCTAGAGATATACGATAAGGAAGATATATGGTCTCGGCTTGATGGCTGTAAAATGTTTGACTACTTATGTTTGTGTTCTTTTCTACATGAGTTTCCATGGGATCATCGCATCATGGGCCAACTTCCCCCAAGAGTGAGAAGGTAAAACCTCAAATTATGGGTTCAGACTTCCCCAATTGTGAGAAGATATATCCTTAACTTATGGGTCAGACCAACAGGTGCTGCATAATGAGCATTCCATTCAAGGACTCAAAACAATCATCCCCTCCCCAAAAGGGAAAATTCTCACGATATATTCTTCTCCGACACGAAACTGAATGCTCTATGATCAGTGGCAGGCCATGAACAGAGCAATCTGCGTGTCCTAGTAATAGGCTGAAAGTAATCAATAAGTACATGCGTCCGATTTCCACAAGGTCTGATGTGAGAAAAATGTGATGAATAGCACACAGGAACTCTCGAAAGCCCATATTCTAATAGAGTACCGAAGCTGTGACGTCATAAAAATCTATTTTTGGAATTTCTCAATTTTTTCTTCATTTTCCGAAAGAGCATCAAAAATAATGTCCGAATGTCGAAAACCAATTGAATATGTAGTATTGGCCGAGATATGACCATCTGAATAAATAGATTGCCTATGGGAACTGGTGTTATATTGCTCTGGCTCCTAATGTTATGAACCAGAGCAATATAACACTGAGTTCCGTAGGCAATCTTTTATTCAGATGGTCATATCTCAGCCAATACTTAACCTATTCAATTGGTTTTCGACATTTGGACATTATTTTTGGTGGTCTTTCGGAAAATGAAGAAAAAATTGAGAAATTCCAAAATTGATTTTTGATGACATCACACTTCACCACTCTATAGCCAAGTGGTTTTAAAATAGCCATAAATGTACACTGCAATTGTTTGTGATACTCAAGATTCAACTCACCATTTTACCAATCATGTTAATGAGAGGTCCCAGAAAGTTGCTAACGCTGATGATCTCCAGAAACCTCAGATACCATAGAACAATGACCACACAGTAGACCACTCGGCCTTCCAGGTGGGTCGAAGGCGTCATGCGAAGGATGAACCCTGTCATGAACGTGATGATGGCGATGACGTCGTGGATGTTCCAGAACACCGAGTAGAAGACACGAAACTTGTGGACGAGTTTGGTGGGCTCGGCTAACATGAGCTGAAGATAAATGAGAGGAATATTTAAGGTTTAAATAGATTAGTCCTTGCTCTTTAGTAAATTCAATCTCTTTTAAAGAGCAGGGGTGATAGTGAGCACTACAAAAAAATAGTTTTTTTTTCCCCAGACAACTGTCCCCTTGTGAAAAAAAAAAAAAAAAGGATCCAGGGAAAAAAATGGCATCTAAGAACATTCCCCCCTTTTGAGTAAAAAAATCAGGGAAAATAGGGGAAAATTGGGGAAAATAGGGGAAAATTGGGAAAATAAGGGAAATTTCGGGTAAAATCGGGAAGAAAAAAATCTGAAAAAAATCTGAAAATAACAAAAAATCAGGAAACCGATTTAAATTGGGTAATTATCAGGCCTGTAAAGAGACGTTATAACAGAACACTCTACAAAATTGAAGTAACAGACATAAATGTAGCTATCAGTTACTATCATAGGCACTTGTTACTATTCCTTTGTTATTTACTGCTATGATTGAATTAATTGCTTAATCATAACCTGCATTTAATCTACAGATTATGAGGGCAAAAATACAGAATGGTACATCCTATGAAATTGTCTACCATTCTTATTTAATAGCAAACTTTGTCATCATCATCATCATCATCATCCAACATTTTCATTTATCATCCATTATTCCAAACAAAGTGAGAGGTGAGATGTCCCCATGGCCTATTACAAATTAATTAATATTCAAGATATTAGCAGGCTTGAGAAGGAATACCTTTGTATACTGTTGCTGCACTCAAATAGTTACAATGTAACGTAAACTTCTGTGGAGTCTAGAGAATTTTGAGGACCCTAACATGCCTCCTCTCCTACTAGATGGACTCCTCAGAGACAAGAAACAAGCATCTTTTAATGATACCACTAGTCTAAAGAGTAGAAGCATTGAACCTCATTTTGAATCAGGGCTCGGTTTCACAAAACTTGTTATCAATAACAAGTTACAATGACTATTATAAGCTACTGAAATCATTGCATTTGATAGGCTGAGAGCAAATTTTGTCATAGAAATTTAGCATTTGATTTGATTTGATTTTTTGATTTGATTTGATTTTCTTCTGCATTCATGTAAGTACACAGTTTTTCGATAACAATAATAATATGAAGTACAATAAGACATTTAGTATTTTTCTGACAATGAATCATAAATAACCAAATATATGTATATAAAAAATTGATATTTTCAAAAACGACATGAAAAACTATCATAGATACTAAATTTCCTCAAACATTATAAAATATTATAAGAATATTTGCGGAAGAAAGACTGTCATTGTAAGCAGTTTGCTTGATAATATGACAGCCCCAGAAAAAACTCATGAAATAGATTAACACATTTATTAAGCAGAACGGATAGGTAATTTAAAATAAAAACTTTGATGATGGTGATATGGACAATGCAGATGAGGATGATGATGAGGATGATGATGAGGATGATGATGAGGATGATGATGAAGATGATGATGATGCTGATGACGATGATGATAATGATGATGATGAAAGAAGAGATGACATTATGATAAAGACTGAAGAGTTGACACAGAAATGTTATCTTGAATATTTTGATAACAACATCTTTTTAACATTGGCTTTGAATGATTGATAACAAGCTTTATGAAACAGGGCCCAGAAGAAAACAACCACATATATCAATAGGCTGATTTACCTCTCTGACATGCTCCATGCCGGTGGTGATTATGTAGAGGATGACTATCCATTCAAAGAACGAGGGCGTTGCTTCCATCCGAAACAGGCATACATAGTTATACATGAACATGAACACTACGTAGAAAATCTGGATGCAAGATAGAGAAACACACAGATTCATAGCATTATAATAGGGCGTTCATCCAACATAATTACCATATTCAAATGTGAAAATGAGGTATAAAATCTGGATGCAAGATTGGAGAAACACACATATTCAAAGCATTAATAGGGCAGTCATCCAACATAATTAGCATACCAAAACATGAAAATGAGGTATAAAATCTGGGTGCAAGATTATAAGTAGCGATAAAGAGTGAATAATTTTGGGGTACAACATTAGCATGATCTTCATCAAACACATGTATCATACTGAAAGATTAAAGTGAAGTACAAACTCTAGGTGCAAATACATGTATGACAAAAGAATAAAGGAAAATGGATAATATGATCTGAAATGTCCAAGCAGTCAGGATTAAGTATGCAATTCTCTGTGCAATAATTGTTCAGCTTCTTTCACAAGTGAAAATATTGAAACATCAACATGAATGTTTTTTTAGAAGATCAAAATGCAAGGAGACAGATGAACGATTGATTTATAAAGACAGAAAGTGTGTCAGTTCCATTAATGATGATGCACAAATCTGTATTTCTAGATAGCACTGATATTGTTATAACTTATGAGAGAAAGAGAGCAGGAAAGCAGTTTGAACTCACAGTGTAAGACCAGAACTTGGTGATGGGAGCATTGAAGAACTCAGAGCTTCTTTCCTCCACTCAGCTGCCGTTTCTCAGTAGCCTTCGTTGACGATTTTCGGGCATGTAAGGGTTCATCGAGGGGATCGATGTCCTTGGATGTGACGGTAAGTCGTTGACGAAGACCTTTCCTCTCCTTGGAAATGTACAAAGACTGCTTTCAAAAATAAAAACAATAATAATATTACTTCTTGTTTACCCAGGGTATCCTCATCAGTATTAAAACTACTGCTCTCCCTGAGGGCCCTGCAATCATATTATTACCCTGGCTTTAGCTGAGCTACCATGAAAAGGCACTCAAGCGCTCAAGGAATTTCTTCCTACCGGGTACCCATTTAAGGAATACGGAAATTTAATACCATTTTACTTGTTATTTTGAATTTTACTTATCTCTTCTGCCCCTCTTCAGCTTTTAAATTATTTTAAAACCTTTTGCTGATACTGTTATGTAATGAAAATACCAGTTGCAATGAGGAATAATCGTAACTATTACAGGATATTAGAGGAAGTTCATTTGAAACAGACATTGACATTCTCACAAAACGTGACTCAAAATCATTTGCTGTTTTATTCGCTTACAGCATCAATGTCGGATAATAGGATTCTTCCTTTTCACTTTGATGTATCATCAATTCATATGACTCACTGGTCAAGGCTGATGAATGCCCAATGGGGAACCTATGACATATACGAGAGGTTCATTTTTATATCAAATAGAAGGTTGCATATGGATTTGACTCATCGTTATCTTGGAACCCCTTCATCACTGCCTTCAAAGTATCATGTCATCCTTCACTCAATAACTAAAATGCTGGATAATTTAACAAGGGTGGTAACAGAATAACATGGAAAATATGGCTTCGATAGCAAATGTCACGGATCCGTGTTAGGTTTTTACCTAACACTTTAACAACATTGAATAATACATATATATATATACTTTCTATTTTAAGAAATACAATTCTTATGCACTCAGAAGGCCTCCTGATCAAACAAAAGTCAGTTTATAACATTGGTAAATTGGACATAAATATCTGTACTTCCGAAGCTAAGGAAGTGTTTGGAATATTGTACCGTGTATGTTGAAATAAAGATATGTTTGGACAAGATATGTCGCTGGTCCAGACATGAGTATTACATTGTAAATGTACTTTTCATCTTTGGCATTGCCTTGCAATTCATTTTCCAAATGTAATTGACTACATGAGCCTCTAATGTTTCACATTCTATGGCAGACAAAGCCTGGCTGACAATGAGGAGAAAAGAAGAGGAATCATAAGAAAAATCATGATCTTACCATGGGTATCTCCTCTTCCTCCTTGATGTTATGCAATCTAGTGAACGATGTAGATGATTCAATGGAAGGCCTGTCCGCATCCTCTACATCCTGCATGTGTTCCTCCAGGGTTTGAGGCATGAGGAGAAGCTCCTCCGTGCTCTTGAATCCGATCGCGAAGATGCAGACGGGGAATAGAAGGCTGGTTATCACCTGGATGGCATCAGAGAGAAACATTATTATTAGCTAGTGTATTGTGCTACTGATTTTGCAAAACGGTTACATGTACATGTACAAGTTCTTACTAAATGGCAATCCGTTTGTTACATATGGGCCCTGTATTATAAAGAACTATGGCCGATCCAGAATGATTGCAAGTCTTCCAATCAATCACACACTTACATACTCCAATCTCTTAGGTACAGATTTGAGGTTGATACATGTATCAATTTGAAATCAATTTGAATCAATCAGAACTGTTATTATGCATAGCCCAGGTATATGCATTGCTATTAAACAATTAAGCTTTTTAAAGTTTGGGCTTGGAAGGCTTGCAGATCAAAATGGTACTGGTGATAGAACCATATCACAGATGTTGTAAAATTCCAACCCATAAAAAAAGGTTCTCTTAAACTACAAATATGTCAGGAAATGAAGTAATTGGAAGATTGCCCTATGTTGACTGCAAAAGAAATATTTGTTGAAGAAAATAGATATATAGATTCATACAGATGATACAATCTTGTGAGCAATAGACCCCAGGGCAAAACCTCCTCCCTTCTTGATCATCCATCTACAGTTTCACTTTGTCCTTCTCACCTTGATGTTGATGTACTTCTGTGCCTGCATACCACCGTGCCAGAGATCATTGAGTAAGACCTGACAACACGCATGAGCCATGAACTTGGTATGCTGGGCCATGGAGGCCAGACTCAGACATGTATGCTTACTCCAGTTGTCCAGCTGAACGGTCAAGAGTTGCATGGTCAGTGCCTCGTCCTCCTTGTAGCACTGATCTAATAAGTCCATGGCAAGATCATTGAATTCCCTGGGAAGGGGAAATAAATGTGTCATTATACATGTATCAAAAGGCGGATCACAAGACTGATTGTATTATCGACACTTGTGTGAACTGCTTAAGGCTGTACAAAATAAGACAGTGATATTTGGTTACATATTGAGCTCCGAGTATTTGGAACCCAGTTTGATCTAGCTTATTTCGATGACAAATAAATATACATTCATCTGCAGGAACTGATTATCTGCATGATGTAGAAGGATGATAACACTCGGAATGAATATGACAACATTAAGATGTGTTGTCCCACATAAGCCATTTAGAGAAGATAGTCATTCCTTTTGCTTGATGAGCAGATTAAAGCCTTTAACCAGCTATTAATATGAAAGGTGAATGGCTATTATAAATATCTTCAGTTGAAATTAATTAGAATCGACTTTGATTAAAAACAAGTCTGTCTCTAACAATGTAATATTTCTGGTTTGAAGTTTGAGCAAAGGATTTTATCATAGCATGCTTTGTCAAATACCTCTAGATATTCTAAATGATGTCACTTACTGAGCATATCTCCTGAGTTCTCCGCTGATTTCAGCCTCCAAGTTCATAACCTCCGCTGACTTAGCCATAGCACGGTATAGTGACGCCGCAACCAGTGCCTTGGCCAGAGCCTCCTCATCCTGTTGCCATAGAAACAAGGCCATGTCCTGGCGCTTGGTGAGGATTGCCCAGATGAAGAGCTCGTTGAAGGGGAAGGGGAAGGTCTTGAGGTAACGATCAATGGGAGGGATGGTGGCATCCGAGGCCTCTCTCTCCATCAGCAAGGTGAAAGATAAACCCTAAATCATTTTAACATAAAAATCAAATGTGGATGATCCAACATTGGCTCTGTTGACATTTGCTCCCTGGCTGTATTGCATCCAAGGCAGGGTCAGGGTTATAGTTGTGATTGATTGGATTTTATCAATCAGCAAGTTGAAAGTTAAACAAAGAGGACAGATGACACCTCAACTATAATTCAGTCTTTCTACTTTCAGAAAGGTCACTCCCAAATAGATATGATTGCAGTAGAATGGAACACTCAATATTTATCATTGGAAATATATCACACTTGAATCCTATGACTGTGGTAGTAAAGAGCTTTGATCAAGTAATTGGAAAACCATTACATGATAATAATAATAATAATAATAATAATGGGTTCTTGTATAGCGCTCATGTCTGTCAGACTTGACACTCCTGGTGCCCCACAATTATTACCTGGGCTTTAGGATTGGCTGCCATTATAGCACTCTAGCATTCAAGGAATTCCGGACAGGTACTCATTACCTCACCTCGGTCAAGTTTGGCAAATGTAGATTAATGTCTTGCAAAAGGACGTTAGTGCTGTAGCAGGGATTGGAACCCTGTACCCTATAGTTCACAATCCAGTGACTTATCCACTGGACCACAACACAATGAAAAACAGTTGTTAATATTGTTTCCATGAAGAAGCTCACCTTCTTGAGTGTAGCCTGGTGTAGTGCTTTAAACCTTCTATCTGTGTAGCTTGATTGGTATGTCCCTCCCATTAGATTCTCAAAGACTAACCCCACGTCGTACAGGGAGGTCTTCAATAGCTGATGGTGCTGTATCAAGCAAAATTAGGCCACATTATTCAACGTACACTTACAATTACATGTTTGTCTCTTTTTCATTCTTTGTCACATTGTTTTTCTCATCTCCAAATCCATTCATCCATCCCCCCCCCCCTCTATCCCTCTCTCTCTCTCTATTTTAATTTCATTTGTTTAAAAAAATTATCCTGTAACGTGGTTCTCAGTATAAGAATTTTTTTTATTTTCATAATTTAAAAAGAATCTATTTCAATAGATTGATACATGTATTCTGTCAAAGATAAAGCTTTCAAGTATAATTTTATGAAAAAGAAATACAATAACCATGGTATAAACTTGCTATTACCTATAGGCTGTATTAGGGCTGTGCATAACCGTGTAATGAGGTACTCGAGTACACTCCTAGGCTTACAGGCGAGTACTCAAATACTCGGACGCCATGTTTTTTTTATAATTTTTTTTATATTTTTTTTGCCAACACCATACTACGAACAGTACGAAGGTTCGTCTCTGAAAACCCACGCGATTTTAATTCAAGTTGCTGTTGAAAGCGCCTATTTGAATTTTTGACAAATAATTGAAACAATGTTATTTTTAAAACTAAAGATGACAGACAAATATTCCTCCGAGTCCAAACAGAAATCCGGAGATTTGGTCCCAGTTTCTGAGTGGTGAGTTGACAGTGACACCCTGTGTATGATTGAGCTGGGAAACATTTTTACCCACGGTACCATGCCGGTGCTCTTCTGGCATGGGTGACCGTCGGCCTGGACAGTGCCAGGTGAACGGGGGGAAAACAAAAAAGAAAAAAAATGGCGGCCGAGTAGTTGTCAACAGTGCGAGTGCTCGAGTATTCGAGTACTCGTCGCAGCCTTAAGCTGTATTCAAGCAAAATTAAATGTAACTTAATTAAATTGTATTTAATACACAGCAACACTTAGGCCAAATCATTTGGTTGTCCTCGACCGCCCGCGTCGCCCGCCGTTTTTTTTAATATTTTTTTATTATTTTTGGAGCAATTTTTAAAGTTTTTTTGAGCAATTTTAACCATTTTATGCATGTTGCAAGGATCGAAATGTGTTAAAATACATAGCATAATAGCATATCACATAATCACACACATACAATACATTTCAGAGTCACAGGAGATCGACATTTGCAATGGAAAATGCATCCTTAAATATCACATTTTAGCAATGTAATCGGTGGTCCTGCTACCTGAATCTGAAAATCAAATATCTTACGCGTGTCTATAAGGAAGATGGGTACCAAAACCTGAGCTGTATTTCAAGTATTTTCAGATTTAGATCGCGATTTTTCATGTATAGCATACTCAAAGTGTGTCACAGCACGTATTCAATCACTGCAGTCGGATAGTGCGCACACACGATCACTGCATGCATGCAGGGGTAATTTTCGGCGCGGCCAGCTCTGGCGTGGCATGGGATACACGCTCGCCGGCGCCGCGCGCTATAGATCAGCGGGTGAATGAACGACGCGCGCGCGCCCCATTGACTTTGTACATGCGGCCAAAACTGCCTCGCTATAGCCAAAAACTACCTCGAAACAGTGAGAATGAAATTGAATATTGCCATGGCAATTCATGACTTTTTCTGGGATTCTTTTTGTGTTTAAATAATAATAATATTGGCCTCATGATTTGAACAAAAATGAAAATAAATAGGAAGTAAAGAGTCCAAATGAAGAGGGGAAAAATGAAATGGAAAAAAAAAAAAAAATCCGCCCGCCCGCCCCTACTTCAGAAAAGCAATCGAGGACAACCAAATGATTTTTTTTTTTTGGCCTTATTTCAAGTTCATAAAAAATGAATGTCATGTGCAGGAAAAAAGGAAATCACAATAGCTGACCTTTCTGACATCTTTGACCAAATATAGCAGTGTATTGGCTGGTCCTTGTTTCTGTATGGATAAAAAGAGTACAATGGATTAAAATATGACTAGGAGCATGCACACAGGAAACTTAAGATTTTCCTTTAAAGGGATCCAGTAACTTTGTCTCAGATTCTGAAACAAAATCCTGGATTTAGCTCTTGCTGCAATGATAGTTATAAACCTTTAGGTCAGTCAGGAAACCCATGACTTTTACAAGCCGATCGCCTGTCTGATTATCAAGATATTAATGATAGGAAATCGAAACCAAATTTTGCGTTTTCCTAATGGTTTTCATAACACTACAGTCTATTTGGGAAAACGAGTATGGTGAAACCGGCCACTCAAAGATTTTTACTTTTTTGAGGCACTTCTTGATCATTTTGAAGGGCTTCAATATTACACCATATCACAGACACTGATAACATGTACATGTAGGGCCGTGCATCTCAGATTTAAAATTGTTAAACGATGCCTTTAATGACCATTATCACATGTTAGTTTTCATTTTGAACCATTCTGTCTAAGTAAACAAAATTTGATTTAAAAGTGAACATGTATATCTACATTACAGCTTGGCTCTGAGTTTGATATTAGGGGTCGTCACTGACACATACAGCTGTGCAAGAATTATTTGCTCTTTGTCTAATGTTGATACATAATCAATGAAAGCAATTTTCTTTCAGATTAATTTTCAAATTGTCAATAATTATTCAATTGAGAGATATAGCAGGATCCCTTTGCTTGATCACATTTTTACATATATTTTTTTACAGAGCCCAAGAGGGATTATACTTTAGCCCTTTCAGGTAAGGATTTATTTTTAGGTCTAAATGGATCACATATTCTTCTTCAAATTGGCAACAATAGTATTTTTCTTTTATCGCTACAATGATAGAATAAAATGCAATGTCTCTGATAACAATATAAATGGGCGAGAATGTTGTCAATTTTTTATAGAATGGCCAGTTCTGATCGAAAAACAATGATTTTGCCAATTTAAGTATTTAAAAACTTAATTTTCCTTTTATATTTCCTAGCTTGAAATGCAATAAAGTCATGAAACAAAAATGGATGCAGTGTGTGCAATTTTTTTTTGCCCTGTATCTGGTATATTTTTAGGGCTCTGAATCAAAAGATATTGAGCCAAACCACAAAATATAGCATACTTGTCACAAAAGGGCTAAATCCCTGCTGTAAGTCCTTTACATACATTCATTCAATTGTTTTATAAATGAATGAAATTAATTAATACCGTGTTGTAGAGATCTTCTAATCTGGCAACTGTCAAGAACTTGTGCATGTTGACTCCATTGTCTTTGAGTAGTTTGACAAATTCCACCTTGTTATTGGTCAGAGCATCCATCATCACCTGGTCAAGAACTCCTTCCTACAAATAAAATATCAAAATTAACGAACATCTCCTACCCAAGCAGGATTGAAATGAGTGGATTGAAGAGACTACCTCCAACTTCTCTAATTGCATACAAGTATCTTTCATATTCTAATAAATTTGGTATAACATTTTAACAAGTCCTGATTTAAGATTATTTTATCAACACTATAGCATTCAAAATATACAGTGTGGATTGTATTTCTCATTGTTATGAGAAATACAAAGAAAACAAACAATTCATCTTACAGTTTATTGATGTGTTAGGAAATCAGCCAAAGTACCAGGGTCATATTTGATGCTGATCCCCCTTTAAACAGGAACTAAAGATTAAAACTAGGGAACATTGCCATATAATTCAACAGACGGTTATGTAACAAAACAATTACTCCAGATATTTAAGTCAGCTGTTTGTGTAGAAAACCTGGAGAATAGAATACAACTTGAATGAAAAGATGAAAGGAGAAGTAAATGGACATGAAAGATATAATATGAAGATTGATACCAGATGACAATGTAACCATCAGGACTGACTGACCGGCCAATCTCCATCATGGACCTGTTTCTTAGCAATGTCCACCAAAGATAGGCCCACACTGAGTAGGGCCTATCATGTAAACGGAAATCAGGAAAGTATTTGGAAACACTTACCGGCCAGTCTCTACCGTGCACAAAGATCTGTTTCTTAGCAATGTCCACCCTGTTCCACGATAGGGCCATATTGAGCTGGTCTGAGTAGGACTTGGTCTGGCCTTTCAGGAGAGCTGTAAGGATAGCAAGATCAAAATCTTCTACTCCTTCTGTACCCAGGCAGAATACCGTGATCTGCAAAGATAAAATACATACCGGTAGTACAATTACAAACTATCTTGCACACTGATTATCTAAAGAATGATTCTACGGTCGCAGTAGAATACACAATGAACCAGATTTGATAATATAATTGCCATTTTGAAATAGATGAAGTTAAAAACCATTCGTTTTTGAATTCATTTGCTTGTTTAATATTCCACATTCCATCTGCTGATACATGGAGAATGTAATCCTCCACATTGAGAGGTGGGCACAACATGTTTTCCACTTGCTGATAACTTGTTGATAATCTGTGACCTATATTTGACTGCTGATTTTGTCATTGTGGTAATTACCGCAGACTTGACAATTAGAAGTCCAATTAGTCATCTCCAAACTGGCTTTCTTCCGTGTTTTTATCAAGGAAATAGTATCCTCTGTTTGGAGCCAGAAGGGCATTAACTCATATCATATCACACAGAGTTAATGTCTTTCTGGCTCCAAGCTGGTTTTTATCTTATATGACATGACAAGAGACTCACCATTTCTTTGTTCTTCATACACTGCTCAAGCTCGTGGTAAAGCTTCTCACTCTGTCTAGGCGTGAAATCAAATGTGTGTTTGATCGTCTCCAGCAACTGCTCTTTCAGCGGAGTTGATAACATCCTGGAAAAGAAAATATGTGAAGAATGATGTAAAGAAAAGCACCTACCGGTAGGACACATTCACTCTGTAGCTATTTCCTACAAAACTGGGTCTGAGAAAACTGGTAAAAGCAAATGCAAACAAGCAAAAACTGTGCTGGAAATTGCATTTCCAGTCAAATGCTCAAACCACTTGACTACGAGACCTCTATTACTTGCTATCATATAAAACTTTGAACAAAATAGAGCAGTAGAAACATGCTGCTCCATCAATCAGTGGACTAAGATGAACTTGGACAGTGTCAATTATTAAGGAACAAATTCCTTCAATGCTGTGAGCACTGAAATGGGTAGCCTAGCAGAGCCAGGGTAATATTGGAGCACCTTGAGCACTTTGCTTGGTGGATATGTGCACTATAAATATATCCAATATCAATATAATTATCATTATTATAATTATTATTATTACTGTGCGATTCAATGGAGGACTAGCTTGCAATCATTCAGGATCAAATGCAAATCTTTATAAGACAGAGCCACGGTTTAAAGGCATTGTTTAACAATGCCAAATCTGAGATGCATGGCCCTACGTGTTATCAGCGTCTGTGATATGGTGTAATATTGAAGCCCTACAAAAATTTCACTTTAAAATTATCATGAAGTGCCTCAAAAAAGTACAAATCTTTGAGTGACCGGTTTTACCCATACCCCAATAGACTGTAGTGTTATAAACCATTGGGAAAACGGTTGTTGAAATTTCGAATTCCAATCATAAATATCTTGATAATCAGACGGGCGATCGGCTTGTAAACGTCATGGGATTCCTGACTGATCTAAAGGTTTATAATTATGATTGTAGCATGAGCTAAATCCAGGATTTTGTTTAGAATCTGAGACAAAGATACCCGATCCCTTTAACTAAATTTGCTTTCAAAACCATCTGCCTTTCATTTTGAATTAGCAGGAAATTTGATTAGGATTCTAACTTGGCAAAGTATATTCAGGGGAATACAAAGAAACCTCTTACCCAACATCATTGCTGTACTTGTGCATGAATGCGATGATATCTGCTGCCCTACCGGTACCATCAAAGACTACGACGGGTATAGGTGGATCGCCGCTGACGTTGGCTAGTACTGTACGAACCACATTGGCTCCACCTTCCACCACAACGGTAACGACAGGCACCTGGCGTCCTAGAGATATCAAAGTATTTAAAGAAGATTTTGAGGACTGGTCTTTCCTTATAGATGCGGGATGTCTACAAAACATGTTATAGGTTTGCATATTATTATAACTCACATTCAAGTCCAACATCCCACAAATCACACAAACTGTGAGAAATATCAAATTCAGACAAACTTTAGCATGGTGGCTTATTAATCAGCTCCCATTGACCAACTACCAAACATAAAACAATATCCATAAATGGGATACATACTGTACATACAAATATTCATATTATCATATTTATAAGTCATGCAATTGCATTGTGACAGAAACTATCTACAAATTGTGATGAATGGTCGGCCGATCAAACAAGCAAGTCAGTAAAACTGTGTATTGTGAGCGTGTGGTGTCATCCAATTGATATAATCTTGATAAAATCATAAACAGTGAAAACCACTAGGTATATGGGACTACACTTTTAAACACATTTGGGATAAAAATCTGGTGCTAAGTTTTTCAACTGCATGCATTTCTTGTCATACTGTATTTGAACCATGAGAGCATTTCATAAGCAATCTTTCTCATTGCTGTAATGATCTTCCACATGAGATTCAAAAGAATGAGAAAGCTTTAAAAAAAAAAAATCATCGGCATTTTTCATTGTTTCTCAACCAACCTAACCTTCAATTCGATTGGCATCACGTATCCTCAGTGCTATCACTCTGATAATAATTTGCTTTTGGGTGGCACATACACTGTACGTCATTGAAGGAGGTGATTGATCCTAAATTCCATTGTCTCCTAGGTAACATTTTCCCTCAAGACTGTACTCACGACATACAGTGGAAACACGCTATAAAGAGCTCTGCCGTTACAATGAGATAACAACCCCGCTTTCACACAGGGAAAAAATTCTTTAAAGGGATTGGGTAACTTTGTCTCAGATTCTGAAACAAAATCCTGGATTTAGCTCATGCTGCAATGATAATCATAAACCTTTAGGTCAGTCAGGAACCCCATGACTTTTACAAGCCGATCGCCTGTCTGATTATCAAGATATTTATGATTGTAAATCGAAATCAAATTTTGCGTTTTCCTAACGGTTTTCATAACATTAACAGTCTATTGGGGAAAGCGAGTATGGTAAAACCGGTCACTCAAAGATTTTAACTTTTTTGAGGCACTTTTTGCCAATATGAGATTCCTGTATGTATCACAAGTTTGAAATTTTCATGTCTTTCTTGTTTCATCGGCTTTCTTGTTTCATCGATTTTCAAACTTTCACAGCTCTGTTTCTCAGATTTTCCTACTTTCATCCAATGTACAGGAAACTTGCTCCCATGTTCGGATTAGTAAACAGGACTTGACAATCATCTTCAATGATTTCAGGCATTACAGCATATTGTCAAGCATTATTCCTACAGGGGATGTTGTTTTCCAAACATGTTGACTGCTGAATTTCACATGTCTATCAACTACATGTAAGTACAGAAGCCATCAAGTTCCTGGAAGTCACAGGTTAATATACATACATGGTAGCTCTTTCTTTCAAAGAAAATTCAAAAGGAGCCCCCATAATTTCATTAAAATTTGCACTGCAAACATATTCTTCTAACAATTGAAATTAGAACAAATTGCGTTGTTTGACCTTGACAACACCATCCAGGAAGGCACATTACAATCTTTAAGTTGTGCCTGTAGATATCTTCAACTCATAGAAATTACTGGCATTGACATGTTGCATGGACACATGTAGGTACTTTTGCCTGACCAGCATCTCACACTCATGCTGATCTATATCTATCAAGTGACATCAAATACTGTTCTTTGACTTAGAGGACACAGATTATACTGTCAATCTGAATCAGTGGAAATTGTACCTATAGATGGCATTTCAACTTACTGGCACTGACATGTTGCATGGATAGGTACTTCTCAAACTTGCGTCTGACCAGCATCTCACAGCCATACTGGTCAACGGTCCCATTGTCAACAAGGAGGAAGTGGGTATGATGGCTGTTGAGCTTGAAACCTTTGCTGACAGGACAGGCAACGGAATGGTATGGACGGACAGTCTGCAGGATAGAAGGACAGAATGGTCAAGAGATTTATATATATATGTCATAGATCCTAAAGGTCAACATTACCATTGTCAACCAGAGACAGTGGGTTGGATGGGTACTGAGCTTGAAACCTTTGCTGACCGACAGGCAACAGAATGGTACAGACGGACAGTTTGCAGGACGGAAGGACAGAATGGTCAAGAGATTAGATATGTCATAGATCCTAAAGGTCAACAGTAACACTGTCAACCAGAGGAAGTGGATTTGATGGGTTCTGAGCTTGAAACCCTTTGCTGAAAGGACAGGAAACAGAATGATCTGGAAGGACAGTCTACAGTACAGAGGGAGAGAGGGGTTAAGAGATATATATCCTTATAGATCATCATGGTCAAAGATACCTTCGTCCAATGATAGAAAGTGGGTGTGATGGCAATTGAGCTTGAAACCCTGAGTTGTAAGGTCTATAGAGAGGATAGAACAGTCTGCACAGGACAGATGAACAGAAAGTACAAGAGCTAAGATTTATCAGAGTTCATACATCATCATGGTCAACAATACCATTGTCCAGCAGAGCAAGTGGTTGTAATGGGTACCGAGTGTGAAATCCTTGTTGACCAGACAGGCAACAGAATGGACATACATGTACATACATGTACAGCCTACAGGACAGGATAAAGAGCTTAACAGGGTATGATCATAGATCATAACCTCATTAAGCTCTAAGGTAGAGCAGATGTCATGAAATATGAATATCCATTTTTTCAAAACAACATCTAAACAGTACTGGCCTGAGGTCAGACAGTATAATCCTCATATAACTAAGTCTCGTGCATCAGACACTGAGTCATGAGGTAACCTCAACTTACAGTAACTATAACAGTCGCCCCTTTCACGCAACAAGGTGATACATTTCTATAGCAATTTATTACCTGAAAGAAAAAAACATGTCTGTAGCACCCAAATAGTTTAACATTCATTTGCCAAATACAATGCAGTAATCTTAAGCACCTTATCACGGATGATCGACTAAATCTGAAGTAAACATAGTATTCTTCACTTTGTATCTTCATTAAAAGGTGCTTAATGGCTTAACAAAAATGTATTATTATCATTACCAATCATTTTTACCTGATAGTAATACCCTGAACTACCTACAGAAGATAAGTTTAATTTGACACTCCCCAAATCGGCAATCATTCTTTTTGAGCGACACTTACATCATGGCTATATATGGAATTATCTTTGTTAGGAAGCCTTCGTTCCACATATGACGCATGATTGTATGACACTTGCTCATGCAGGCGACAATTGCTATGCGGTAATTTCCTAAAATAACCAAGGTCCTACATGTAACTTCAACCCTGGACCCAACACTATACCTAACCCTGTATGTAACCCTATACCTAACCTAAAACCAAATTCCAACCCTAACCCTTACCCTATACTTTTGATAACATAAATCCAAGGACAATTGTCACCTGAGCAAATGTGCAAGCACCACTACATGCATATATCCATAATAATTAATCTATTCAAAAGGTAATCATATTGTCCAATGAAAAAAATATATAATAAAAACAGGTTACTGCTATAAAAACACAGACACATCAAGCAAGATTTCTTAGAAACATTGAGTGCTTGGAGACTTCCTGTCAGTCTGTAGATCTTTAATACCTTGCTAACGAGTGATGTCCCGAGAGACAGTGAGTTGAATGCAAACATCCCCCCATTCACACTACAAATATTTATCTTCTTGCTACATGAAACAAACGTATATATAGCTCCATGATGTGTGATAAAGTTTTTTTTTGGTCTATATTTCATTTATAAAAACATGGTATAATGGAAAAAAACAGAGATTAAAAGGAGGTTTGAGCACATTTTTCACTTATCTCTCAACAACTGGTTTCTGTATACAGTGCGTCCCAGAAAAAATGAAACCGAGAACTATCAATGTTTTATCACAACTTAGTCACAATTATAATTAATAAATGACACATATTTGTAAAGCTTAGATCCTCCTCTTTCATTTGATGCAACTCATATGATGCATATTTCATGCATGAGTGATTAAAAACAATTTGAAGAAGGGTACCAACAAGTCATTTGGCGAACGGTATCTGAATTTCAAAGAGAAAAATCACATTTCTAGAAAGTTCATTTTCTGCCCTTTTATATGACACCTCATTCAGGAAAAATGAGCCAGGAATAACAAAGTTCTGTTTGTTTAAAGTAATGCTTGATTCCATAATTTGTTTTCATTGGCTGCCTGCCGTAGCAACAAACAGAGTTGACAAAAGACTTAACTCTGTTTTGTTGACGATCAGCCATGTACACACAGAAGACGAAGGACTTCATGCATGGCTGATCGTCAATGAAAGTCCTTTCTTCAAATTGTTTTTAATCACTCATGCGTGAAATATGCATCAAATGAAAGAGGAGGAAATAAGCTTTACAAATATGTCTCATTTATTAATTATAATTGTGATTAAGGTATGATAAAACATCGATAATTCTCGGTTTCGTTTTTTCTGGGACCCACTGTACAATGTGCCTTTGTACTGTATACATTGCTTTCCGTGTTTCTATGCTCCTCTCACTAAACGATTACTCTTATTAGGCCACTCTTTATATGACGATCCTTTGAAAAAATTTTGTATAAATTTGTTCTAGTGTGAATGACCTGTATGTGTCACTCACTGTTTCCCTATGAATGCCTCCACATGATCCAAGAGGGGTGTTTCAGGGTGACAAAACAAAGACATAGCCAGAACATCTATTAGAAGAACAATCATGTTCAAGTTGCCTGTCAGGTATAAAAAAGGGTTTTGTGAAGCAGTCAGATTAGCTCAGCTGTAAACCTTTACTCTACCCCCTTCTTAAATTGGCAATCGTTCTTTTTTTAGTGTCACTCATTATTATGGTTACTGTTGTTGGGAAACCATAAACCTTGTTTTCTCTCTACAAAGTTCACAAATGGATTATCTAATTCCATAAAAAAAGCAGTACAAAAAAAAGATTTTGTTGTTTTTAAGAGTCTCTTGTCACGATATTAAATAATTTCAATTTTAAGGTTTCTTAATAAACTTTTGAAAACCTATATTTTAGTATAACAGAAATGTGAAAGTTGTCCGTTTTAACATTAACATTATAAAGACCCTTGGTATTAACATGTACATGTATATACATCTATATATACATATACATATTACATAACATGTTGTTGTATATTTGTAGCGTAGTATACGTACTGTTAGCACTGACAATATCTTATATAGAGTTTATAGTTTTACTTAAGTTTGTTGTTGTTGTTGTTCAGTTGTTGTTGAAATCTTGCCTTCAATTTATTGTGTGTTGTTTGCTGCCACAGAACCTTTCTTTTGTAAGATATTCTTTTTTTTCAATGTCTTAGTTGTAAAATATCTTTGTACCATTTATCTGTATTTCTTCCATGCCCCCAGTGGGGCTATTTAAGAAAAAAAAAAACCTTTCAAAACTTTCAAACAGTAACAGTCAAACTATGTTAGTTTGAGATTTATATAAAATAAGTGATTTCAATTAAACTTTGAAGCATTTGCAAATTTTAAATTTTAAAATGTCTGATTCCATAAAACCTGATTCCATAAAACTTTCTACCAACTTGTTTTTCTCATTTTTATCCAACCCATTCACCGTGTTTCATAGCTACAATATAGTAATGCCCATGGATGCCAGTTAGAATTGATCAGAGGGCCTGAAAATCACCTTAAAATAGCTATTTTGTACACAAAAAAGCCTAAACTATGGCCTGAAAATAACTCCCTAGGGCTTGAATTCAGGCTTTTGCCTGAAAACTGGCATCCCTGAATGCCCCTTCAATAATATTCTTTCTTGTTTTAATAGTTAATAAAATAACTTACACAGATCATATCAACTCTATACTAATAGGTAGTGGTAAATAACATAACAAATGTGATCTAACACAATCGAAGGGGTGCTTACGAAAACAAAAATATTGATTATTCATTCGGTGGGTTAGTCAAATAAACCACAACTTTCCAGATAAAAACGCACAACTTTGATACCTGAATCATACCTACGCATGCAGTGACTCAGTAAGTCCACCCTAATTAGCACTCAATTATAACGCTGTAAATCAAGAAGAACCTCCTCAGGCCAAGGCCCATGTGTGATAGTATGACTTGTGATAGTATGACTTGTAATAGTAAGATGCACATGATAGCCGTATGATGCAATGATGAACAGCTGCCTTGTCTGTTAGGCCTTTTATAGATTCATCTTTATATCATTGGGTACCACCTCCTATACCACTTTCATACTTACATTTAATGCATATTGAGAGAAGACCCGGTTGGAACTTAGCCTTCACTTGTCTACCTCCTTCTTAAAAAGTAAAAACCACTAGTACTACAATAATATGCATTTATTTCAGACCTGAAGTGGCATTCCCTTTATAAATACAAACTCTTCATAAAAGAATATGAGCCCCTTCCTCCCCCACCCCTCCAAGAACAAAAATCAAATTGGTAGGAGTCAGTGATCATGGCTATGCTAAATTAAACAACTTAATTTTAATCAATGATTAATAATCAGGACCAAGACCATTTGCACATTAGTATGAAGGTGGAATAGAAGTAGCTAGCCTTTCCTGGAGGCAAGTTCTAACTTAATTCACTTCCTCTGTTTTAGTAGGTCCCCTGGCGATGCTTTTAATACTTATGTTAATTAACCCTTAATTAAGATACAATTAGTTTCATCAATTGAGTCTTCCCTCATTATGCATATATATCCGGTCACTTTGCTTCTTACACAATGCAAAGAAATCTGTCTGAACAACATCATTTGATCAGTGCTTCAACATTTCATTTGCTCCAGGCTTTATTTTATCAGATACGTGCACAGGGTTAGGGTTGGGATTGCGATTGGGTTTTAAGTTGGATTTAGAGTTAGGATTAGTATAAGAGAGCGTTCGGTTCAGGGTTGCAGTTTGGAATTTGGTTAGTGCCACCTATAAACCATTAGTCATAAAAATCTATTCAATTGTCAACAGAGAACATATTACAGCAAATATAGAAAAAGTCTCGCTGATCATGAACTAAGCACTTTTATATATTAAGGTCTGTAGCGGAACAGAGCAAAGTGAATAGGATAGTAGTGGGGTCTGTAAAACTCCCACGTCAAATATGACGTCATTTCTTAATGAGTGGAAAGGATGTGGGTTGTGAGAGACAAGGGAGAAAGGGAAAGCACGAGAGACAAGTCACAGAAGACAGCAACGCATTAAAAAAAATTAAGAGATATACATGTATAGAGGAAGACAGAGAGAGATCAAAGAGAAGGAGACGGAGAGAGCGATCACGAGAGACGAGATTAGTGCAAAAGCTTTCTGAGTCAGAATGACCTTGTTTTTCTTTGATATTAATAAACCTATTTTAATAAGAAAGGACAGACGGCGTAGAGAGTTGTGCTAAAGGATGTTGAGATTGGCATCGAAGAAACAACTGGTCTCCCTAAGAATTCCACCCCATGCTAAACAACGTTGACGGCTTCATGAGATGATCTCTAGAAGCACCCCAGTCTGTCACTGTTTTATTTAATTGAGGATTTCCTTTCCATGAGCTCTCACCTATCAACAAACAACAAACATATCATTGAAATTTCGCTCACAAGTCAGCCAGAATCGTCGAAGAAAGTACAAAACTCATTAACTTGAAAATGCTAACAAGCTACTCCTTGCGTGAGGCCTGTTCGGTGTACTCACGCACAGGAAGGCTGACTCGCTTGCCGTAGATTTTTGAAGATAACATGACACTTGTTGAGGTTACATAAGGGAGAACTTTAAAGTCCTTCATGTTAAATAACATTCAGTACAGCTAGGAAATGATAAGGCCACTGCTCCTGTACACTTTCTTCAGACTGAATACAGATTAAAGTGTCAGCAAAGTATTGAAATATAAGTGAACAAGTTTGTGTCCCTGTCAAATGAACTTAAATTTCCAAGCAAACCTCTGGCCCTCATACTTCTTATCATCACATCACCCTTTCAATGTTCATTTTCATTTTATAATTCCAAGCCTTCTTATCCTTCTCCATCTCCACAGTATGCTACAATATTCCCTCCCCCACCATTATATTATCTGCTGAGGGCAGAACAGTACAAACTCGTATCATTTTACACAAAGTCAACACCCTTCTAGCTTTCGAATACAAAATTTTAAGTGCTCTTGGCTGACGGCTAAGTTTACAATGCTCTCTGTTCATGACATGTGAAGCTACAAATCAAAATTCACCAGAAATTAACAATTCAACATGACATTCCCTGATATACATTTAACAACAAAATTATTCATACCCGGCCATACCATTTTTATATATATATATATATATATATGTATATCTTTTTTGGGGGGGGGGATGGAATTGGTTTGTCCTAGTTGGTGTTAATTGAGCATGCGACAAACAATTGTAAGAATAATTACGCAAGACAATTTACAAACCCTACAATTGGTGAGGACGTAAATCATTACTTATCCCAACGAATTGCCCAACATTAGGCCAAAAAACTGAAGTACAAACAACATAATTCATTGTATAAGTAATTGTTAATGAAGTCCTTATCACCTTTTGACCCCCAAAGAACCTGTTAAACACTCAGATTTATAAAATATACAAAGATCCTTTGCTTGGCATTAGTTTGGAACTGAGATTGCCCTTTTGGATGAAGTTCAAAAGTTGTTTGTCAATTAGAATTCTTTTTCTTTCTCTCTTAATTTGGCACCTGGGTCATCTACCTGTCATTCTTAATCTCAAGCATTTAGTGAGCAATCGATTCATTCCAAAACAATAGGATTCAAGTCCAGAACAATGCCAGCATAAAGAGTTGGAATTACATAAAATGACAATTACGCTGGTCTTGAGAGAAGCAAATTAAGGGCCTCTGAGTTGGCACGTGTTTTGCGGACGGGTTAGGGAACGACGACCGGCATCTAAGTACTGCATCAAGGCTAAACCGAGTGCTATGGAGATGGTACATGTGTCATAGGCTGCATCATGATGAGGCTTTAGCCTACACAGCTGTCGTACGATGAAGTACAGTTATCATATGCTGCAGTGACTAATCGAAAGTAAAAGTCTGTTCCTTGCATGTAGGTCAAAATACCCAAATTCGATTCGGGCAAGAAACGTTGGTGGAAATCAGGGATGATGATACGACTCGTGCAAGTCTTTGGTGATTACAGAGATGCATGGTGATCAGTGAGAGTTGGACTGTCTGTGACAGCTCAAGTACTTATTGGATAATTGCAGTGTAATAGCCAAAGCAGACAGGAGACAGTCACTTTACGTCACTTTACGTCACTGGAAGAGTTTTTCCCCCCTTTTTTTAGGGGGTGAAGTCTACTTTGTAAAGGCATGCAAGTCCAATGTTACTGGAAATGACCATGATAATAAGGGAAATCATGTAAAGTGCAACCCTGGAGTACTTTCATATCATCTGCTGAGAGATGAACTTTGAAGGACCTTAACTCATATTGTTACATAGAAGTTTATTAACACCCTTTTGGCTCTCAGCAGACAGTATAATCTGCAACTATATACTCTCTTTCTCTCATTGGAGTTTGAAGAGTATTATCCTATATTCATGTTTTAATATTCAAAACATACTAATCATCATCATCATCATCACATATTCAAGTCAGCACTTTCTATCTATTAAGGTGTTAGTGACTTTTGTGAAATGATGACACTCCCTCCCTTAAATTTGATCATTTCTGTAATGAAATCTCTTTGTAAAATCCCTCTGAAAATCATATTGCTTAAGAATGGATCGATCAATGGTCTTGTGGACCCCCCTTTGATAACCAACTCTTGTTGAAAAGCTCATCCACCCCATATGATGGAAATAAAAAATAAATAAAATAAAAAATAAGTAAAATCGAAATGAATTTCAATTTCATGAGTATTCAAGATGAATTTAATCATCCTTGTTTAGAGCATCCCTCTGAAAATTATGATTACACAACATTATTCAATTCAATTCAATTCAATAAAAAAATTCATTTATTACGTAAACATGCAGTACAAATAATATTATACAAAAATATTGTGAGATAAAATCCATCCCGGCTAAAAGTTAAATTGCGGAAGTGATCACAAATTAAAAGATTGAAAAGGAAATAAGAGGCTGTGAACAAGAACAAAAGAATCAAGTATTATTAGTACAATTAAACACTTAAAACTGACACAAGATGCACACAATAATTGTTTATAAAGAATAATTATATAATGCATGGGTGTATTTTGCAAATGGAAGTATGAGGTGTTAGAGAGAAAAACATACTTTATATTCTCAATACTTGTAATACTCCTGTTTTCTGTGGTTTAAAGGGGATAGCTTTGGTTTCAAATTTGAGAGACTTACATCTTGACCAATGAGACTCTCTCTACTGTTGAGTACCCCCCAGGGTGCGATGCCAATGGTCACTACACGGCCGCGCATCTTGACCGAGTGGTTGTTGAGAGCGTTGCCCACAGTCATGGTAACTCCTGTAACGGGGTACATGTAACAAAAATATGGAGAAAAGGAGAGAGGGAGAGGGAGAGAGAAAGGGTGAGAGGGAGGGAGGGAAAGAGGGAAAGAGGGAGAGGGGAAGAGGGAGAGGGGAGGAGGGAGGGGAGGAGGGAGAGAGAGAGAGAGAGAGAGAGAGGAGGAAGAGAGAGAGAGATTAAAATATTGAGAGAGGGAAAGATGGAGTGAGAGGAGGGTAGAGGGAAGGGGGAATTTATAAATGGGGGAGGGGAGAGAGGGAGAGAGAGTCAGACAAATACAGGTTAAAGTATGATAAAGATGTAATACATTCAGGAAAGATTTATGGAAAAGGAACAGGGCCAAAATAAAGAAAATGGAAGATCTGTTAAATCTGTTTGAAAGGGACAGCAACAAATTATATATACAGTCATGCACAATGTACAATATTTGCATATGAAAATATATTAACGCAAAAAAAAGATATGTACATTGTAAATAAGAAAAACATTTGGGCGTTCTCGCATATTTTAAAGAAAGTCCCTGCTTCAAGATGTTTAATCATAATTTTGGATGTTGAATGAAAAATGTCTCACTGAATTCTAATGTGTCGATTCTTCTGTTTGATAATAGACTGACTCACTGGATGAGCCTGAGCCTTGAGATATTTAATAATATTCTCCTTCGTATATATACTCAACAGAAATTTGGCATTATGTAAATTTTGGGAATCATTATCAATCCATACAAATGATATACGTCACATTTTGTTGGTTTCGCTCAAGAATTAATTTTCATTATCCAATCTTCTCTAATACCATCATCCAATTGAAGATCGCCACTAATGAAGTCAAAGATATGAGAATATAATTTGTTTTGCTGTTCATTTGTTTGGGGTGGGTGGGTTCCAAGAAACTACCTCTTCCCCAAAACAAGGGTTTATGGCTTATTTAGAAGAGGAATCAGCAATACTGCATACTTTGAAGAGCTATTAAACAGGAAATGGCATCATATAACTTCTTGGAATCACTATGAATTCTCTAATATTATCATTTAATTGAAGATCGCCACTAATGAGCTCAAAGCTATGTGCAGCCTCTTTGGTAATTCCAAGAAATTATCTCTACTCCCAAAAGCAAGGGTTTGTAGGTTATTGAGAAGAGCAATTGACCGTATAATGAGGTTGATATTGGATAACAAGACGCAGTCTATACCACTATACCCCCCCCCCCATTTAGACTACCATATTTTATTATATGATTATTCCTATTCTGAACATTGTATAATGAAAGGTTGCATAACGAAAGGCATGTTTGAGCATTATAACGAGGGAAAACTCAATACAATATCCCAGTCTAGTTCTAGTCTGTACCTTATATTGTACAAAAACTTTCTTCTTGTATGAACAGGCTATGAACCAGGATGTGTTATGGGGCTTCTGGTAATTGGAAAGCCTTTCAAAATTAAAATCAATTTGTGAAATAGACTCATTTAAATGCATAGAATGGCATTTTTCATTCTATAACGTTGCAAGAACACAGCGTACATCATCTGTATGGAGCCAGAAGGGTGTTAACAAATAGACTATGTAAGAGGAAATTAGAGGTATAAAGAATGACTATGGCATATGACAACAGAAGATCAAATTCACAAGAAAAGGGAAGTGAATAGAATGACATAATATGAAAATAACTCCTTTTTAATTGATATGATTTGACTTGATCTAATTGTATTTGATTAGACTCATTTTTTCAATTTGATTTAATTTGATTTATTTGTTATTTCTACTATTCATCAACATGCACACTTGTGGCCAGGAATACTTTAAAATCAATATTCTCAAAAATCATTACGGAGGCTTTTATTTATTCAAATAATTGCATTTGCATGCTAGTTTCCTACAATATTAAAAGCTTAGCAGAATGATGTCCTTTTTGATATGCTTCACCACATGTGCCCATCGAAGGCCACAAACTAAACATCTCAAGTCACAACTGCTGCGGAAGCTTGCTGGCTGAGCAGGCAAGACCAGAATTACAATTACTTGTTTTTCACTGATTATGATTAATTAAAATGAACAAATAATGCAGGAAATACATGTGTCATAACGGGCTTTGACCACAAAGGCTGTTATAGCAAACAATATATGATACATGAAGGAAACAGAGTGACACATAGAAAATTCAGATTTCATTTCAGATTAAGATGGAAAGTCTGTTGTTTTATCTGGTTCAATCTGATTTTCTTAATTCCTCTAGTTTGTGACCTTCTTTTGATATTTTCATTTTCCTAAAGGTATACCACAAATGTGAACATTTATCCTTTCCCTCCCCCAAACAAATTAAATAAAGTAGTTTGTTTGCTTAAAGATACTATGTCCCTTTTGCAGCCAACATCAAATTCTGTAGAACTTTGCAGGAATTATGAATATGTCATGATATGTGCTATCTGCGAAATTTAAACGTTAGCAGTGTCCTAATATTCAAATTATGCAAGGAAACCTGTTAACTTGCTAGACTTCACTGTCAGACACTACTGAGTTACTGACCGGCCTTTTTTCTTCTTTGGTAATAACATACATAAAATGAGCTGTTACAGGTACATGAGCATTTGTCTACATCAATAACCCACTACTTGTAATGGCTAAAATTAAACTGATTGAATCTTTGTGCAGCACAAACGTACGACCATTCGGCAAAAGGATCTGAAAATCAAGACTATTACTTAGGAGATTGCAATCACTTAAGTCGATTTGACAACTAATGGTCGTTATTTTCCCACTTAAAGCCATTTTCAAGCCCTTTCGTTTTGAGGGAAGTTCTAAATTAATATTGTCTTTCAAATGCCATTGGAATCTATCATTTTAATTTTTTTGGCTTGCAAATGGGACATAGTACAGTCAAACCTGTCTATAGCGACCGCCCAAGGGAAATACAAAAAGTGGTCTTTGTAGACAGGTGGTCTTTGTAGACAGGTTCCTTTAGTACATGTTTCTATGAGAAAACATTTTCAAGGGAAACAAAAAATGTGGTCTTTGTAGACAGGTGGTCACTAAAGCAGGTTTGACTGTACCTTTAATGTACTGTTACCTAGCTCCAAAGCTATAATGACCTTTAATATATGGAGTTTGAAGTGTGCACACTAAAAACCTTCAATATTATTGATGGAGAGTTGGGGTTAGTCTGACTCTTCATACTCCAGACTTTAAGTCTTACATATTTTCACTGAGTAGTAACATTTCTCTTTGCCTGAAAGCCAGGTTGCATGAACTGCATGAATCTATTATGCCATCCAGCCCAGTACAATGCTTCTTTTGCTGTGTACTTTACTGAATGTAAATTTCTTGTATCTGTGGTTTTCAAATCAAACATGGTTACAAAAATCATGGGCGTGTACAACAGCACTTAATATCTTTAAAAAGAATAATTATGGTTGCAGCAACTCGTGCGGATAATCCATTTTACTCATAATAGCTGCACTATACTCTTTCTTTCTGTACAGAGCATGTTGCTCTATTCAATGTTGCATATTCTACACCCACATAATTGTAAATATATATCTACCCACATATACATTATAGGCCTGCTAGAACACCTTGTCTTGAAGCCGAGTTAATGATAGATTAATTATCACTGTATTCTGTTTTTGTTTTCTTCTTTAAGTGTACCAATCACCTGTTTTGCTCTTGATGTAAGGGGTTCCATTTCGCTGTATACTATACTCAAAATATGAGCTTCAAATATGACCTAGACAAAGTTACAAATGCAATTTAAATACATTCTGAGTGAACAGTATAACGTCTTGTTGAGTACATAACGCACGCATATTTAGCCCTATAGATACGGAAGGTTTTATGTTATCCTTTACTTTCTTCATACTCCTTACCTCTTTACCTATAGAATGCCAGGCAAAGTTTTTATGGGTTGGTTTTTATACATTCTAGCTTTACATTTTTTTTCTTCAGGTGACTGGCTTCATTTACAGTACCATTCAAATATGAAACTTTCATTTAAACAAAGAGATCGTTATCAAAAGTATTAAAGATCTATTCACCTATAGGGCACTTGAAAATAGGGCAATAGTATAATGAAACTGCAAATTTAAACATGTGATATCAAAAATATAATAAAATTTGGTGGGGTATCAGAAAATAGATAATACATCAACTAAGCCAATATAAAATTGTTGTCAAGGTTTTGGGGGAACGGAGGGACATGTTTAAAGAATATGTTGATTTTAGTTGTAGCGTTATGAAAAAACTTGTGCATACATGTAAATCAGTACAGATACACAAAGAAAAAATGATTCAACATACATTTAAACTAATTTGATTATTGTGATACCAAATGTACTTTTAAACAATCAGACATCTGTCAATAGCTTTTCATGAATTGATTTCATTCATACGCACACATGTATATCTATGCATGATGTACATGTGTACAAATGGAAAGTATGCATCCTGAATTACTCTGTTTGCATGCATATTGAATCTATTTGCCTAATTGGCTTTTTTCATTACGGAAAACAAGACTCAATCCACCTGTTTGATGAAGTCAATTTTCAGGCACTTTTGATTTTCCATGAATCTATGGTAGTTTGGACTGTCATGGCACTATAGATATGCGCTGCATGTCTGCCCTCCTATGCACTGCTCTTTAATATATTGCAAACAAATTGCAACTGACATGCTCACTAGAAATACATGTAGGCGACGAGTCCCACCAAGGCATGTCACGAATTGTGGTTTGGCATGCACATTAATTTGATGTCCTATAAATACACCCGATTTATTTTAAATGCAAGGAAAAAACACCCAACTTTCTGCAGAACAGGTGCTCATTTTGTTAAAATACCAAAGGTTGTTTGACTCAGTTTAAAGGACAAGTGATCAAGATTTAAATTAGCAACATGTTGTTTTTCCTACAAAATTTGTATTAATACTTTTTCATATTCTCTATTTATATTTCAATTGCATCAGCATATTTTCTTTAATTACCTAAATATTGGGCAGCAGAAAAGAAAGATATCAGTGTAACCAAGTCAAAGAAGATGAAAACATTTAATTTTTATCTCTGGCCTGACATGGGTAAAAGCGAAAGTTCAGCTTGCACCAGAGTGTATCTCAGAACCTTATGAGCCCTTAAGCAAGCCCAGGAACCTGGCCGCAAGGGACTTTGTACGTTGCATACGCCAGATCAAACTCCTTCCATGTTCTAATTTGGCATGTCTGAATTGTTGTTAGTGGAGCACCCAGAGCTACAATGTCAATTTCAGTCTACATTTAAGTATATCAAAACAGTAGGAGAAACAGGTGAGGGTCCACTCTTATCACAGAACACATGTAAGTGCACAGCTCATTACCTATGAAAGCCATTTTCCACTTCCGTTGGCATGGATTTTGTTTAAAAAACCCCACTGTGTTTGCTAGGTTACCACGGTCAAGTAAGTTGTTATTCGAGTTTACAAGGAAATACCTTGTAAGGCCAAAGCTAAAATGTCAAGTCTTTAAAAAAAAAACATCAACATCATGTCATCCTTTTTTAAATAAAATTGGCAAACAACAAAGCCACAAAAAAGAGAAAATTATCTTCAAGGTTCATTTTCTCTAAATAAGTCTAATTAATAGCAAGACCTTCCGTTTATTGTTACTTAGTTAATCATTTTTTTCCCCAGCATCCATGTGATGCTCTACAGATTTTAATGTTGTTTTGTATTCAATGTTTTCTTGATTTTGTCTTTGCCAAAAAAAATAATACATGCAAGTCCTAATCCAAACAGATTTTTAAATGAATGAAATAGTTATCCATTATCGCTATGCTGATAAATGCCCAGCAGGGTAACAATTCAATCTTCAATTTTCAAAATCTTCTTCAATACCCTAAACCCTCCCACACCCCCATCAACTTCTGTTATAGTGTCCAAATTTTGTTTTTAATGATCTACAAAGAGTGCAAAACAACAACCTACGAAACATTGGCTCCACTAAAAATAAAATCTACTTTGAGAGAAAACCGATTTTTGTGCTCCCTCCGCCTGGCCCTTCTGGAGGAATGTAATTCCAGAAGTTGTTCAATTATGGATGACAACCACCCGATCAATTATTACATAGGCCTGTATTGCGTTGGTAACTTCCAAATCGATGATGCTATATTTATCTCTTACTGGCGCAAACTAAAGCCTGAACTGCTTGGTCATCTCGGACTCATCCTATCTGTGTTATTGGCACCACTTTTAATAATGTTTACAAGGGCCATTATGGGGATGTGGTGGGAAATTTGATGCACTGTTTCCACAACCGCAGTATGTGCAATGAAATATGTATGAGAAAGATACATATATTGCTTTGCTTGCATAATAGCAATTGAAGCAGTGTGCAACCAGAAAGGTGAAAGTGATACCTTTAAGGGGGTATCTCACTGAGCGGCAAATGCTTATGAACGTTGCAAATTTGGATTTGCCAACTTTTCTGACAAATGTTGGCGAAAATCAGGGTTCGCCTCTGCAACATTTAGCAACTTTTAGCGATGTTTAGCGACAATTGGTAACATTTGAGCGAATGTTTGCGAAAGTGTTTGCGAAAGGCAGTTTGCTACGTTAGCAAGCATTCGCCGCTCAGTGAGATACACCCTTTAGAACCACAATCTCAAAATCTTGTACATCTTGGAGATCTCAACCGTATATACCATGTGCTCTAGGGAGTTAGTAAGACGAGAGGGGGGGACATTTTGAGGGGGGAACATTTTGAGGTTAGAAGTTCAATTCAAAGTTCAGACTGAATCAGGAACATGGCATTTATACTAAAAGCATGAGACAGCATGTTCACAACATGTTTTTCATACCCATTCAAAGCCCTTTTGAATGTGAAGAGAACAAGGTTGAGGAGTATTTGATCACGTGTAGCTTTGACACATGCACGATAGTCATGTGCAAATACTGCATTTTTAATAAAGACATGGCCTAGAGGATGTTTTTGTACCTCGAATTAGCCTGTGAGGCACATTCACACAATCAACACTGTCTGCGCACCGTATCACATGCCTCCCAAAGCAATATGAACGGATCCCGTGATAGTCTAGAAGATAAGATAGCCAAGGTGTGTGGGGAATAGGTTTTCCTACACTCGTGATACAAACTATCCTGGAAAGTTCTAATTTTAGCTTACTGGCATCAACCACTGAATACAAATGAGGGGGCTGCAAATGGCTTCCCAATTCCCTAAGGTTTTGCTTTATTTCACCATATAGTTTATCCCCCAATCAGGTCGGCAGCCCAGAAACCACAGAGAGCTTGGTGTGATTCATTTTACATGTACTTTTCTATTATGTGGGGGAAAAAAAACCAATACATTTAATAATCAATTTCTTGGAGAATGCAAAATAGATGATATTCCCTGATTTCAAAAGTACATCATTTATGAAAGATTCATAGCAGAGGGATTCCTCTATACACAAACAAAATCTTTCATCAGGTCAGTGAATCCCACGTACCGTTTTCACATTTTGATAGTTCAACATCTACCATAGATAACAATTTTTTGCCCAAGTGGCAAGTGGCATACTTAGGAAGGAGTGAAACTCTTTCAGATATTAAAAAAAAACAGTTTGCTAACACAAGAACTTTAAGTGTAATACAGCTTTTTTATTCATATGTTCATAGAAGTTTAACATCTACATCTAATCTAGATACTAGTCTTTCTCCAAATGGCAGAAAGACATAATCTATGGTTCTATTAGTGGAAAAGTATATTGTACCTGAAAATCTGAATTTGGATATTTGTTGAAGGGTTTATATCCATAAGCTGTAACTCCTACTCTTTCACTTATTGGATGCTGCTGATCTCTGTAATCTGGTTATTTTTTACTTTTATCTCCAGCCTCCTACATGTATGTGCCCCTCCCTCTCTTCCTCTACCCCCTTACCCCTCCTCTCTCTCTCTCTCTCTCTCTCTTATTATAATGTCTTCTCTCCTTCCTGCTCTGTCTCTATTTGGTCTCTCTACACTTGCCTGTCCAACCCTTTTCTCCTCTCTCCTTCTCTCTTTATCCTTTCTTATTTCCCCCTTATCCAGCCTTCCTCTCTCCATCTCCCAGTCTCAATAACTCTCTCTCGATCTTACTCCCTACCCCTACCCCCCCCCTCTCTCTCTCTCTCCTGTTCTTCTTTGCTCCTTTCTTTCACATCTTCTCTATTTCTTTTTTTCTCCCTCGAGCTTCTTCTCCCCCTCTTTCCCTCCTTCTCGACTCTCCCAAATCTTTCTCTTTTTTCTCCATCTCCATCGCCTCTTTTTTTCACCCTTCCTCCCCATCCCCTCTTTTTCTCGCCCTTCCTCTTGTCTTGTTGTTTCCATCCTTTATTAGACAAAGTGTAATCACTTCATTATACCCACATGGGACATCGTTTTCCTACTTCAGAATTCATAACCCAACAGCCGACTCTATTGACGATGGTATGGTGTGGGTATTGCAGAGATTTAATCATCTCCTCTCCTTGCTCATGTTCCTGATGGTACGTTATTGAATACTAATAATCAAGGCAAGCTATTCTGCTCAATCAGAGATATTCTGTTTACTCTCTCTGAATCCTGAGCCACGTTAGGAGTTTCGCCATGCACCTAAAACTTGGTGAACTTCGTCACTGATGGAAGTAATAAATCTTTGATGATTTTCTGAAGGGAATAGTCAGTAATTGATGAGGTCTGTTTAGTAAATGATAATAAGTCTAATAACAACGTCACTGCCTGATTGGGGAATATCCCCTGATAACTTGAACTCTTCGAAAAATAGAGTACACTGGTTTTGGCAACAATAATGCTTAAATCTTCCTGACGATACAGAAATCAAATTGAAAATAAATACATTACAAAGATAACCAAATTCATAATAGTAGCACCAGTAAAGGCTCGTTTACATAAGCCGTGGTATTAAATGAATGACAAGAGTTCCTATGCATTCTCACTTACCTGTGTATTCAAAGATACATAAATGTGAAGCAGCACACACTTACAAAAAAACAGTGGTAAACTGTTGCAGCTTACAGCCGTGGATATTTGTGCGCTAAAATGAATGGCATGTGGGATGAAAAAGGGAGCTGCATCCAACAAAGGTCCTTCAAGTTCTCTCTATCTTTGCGTTACATATATATGTAAGATACAAAATTGTGACATACCATATGCTTAAAAATCCTTGTAGTAAACTGCAGCGGTTTACCGTGACATAAGTAAACAAGGCTTAATAACACAAGTCAAAGACTATAATCCCACGGTTCCTGGAAAGTGGTTGTTCTTCTTACCTGTGTTGGTGCCACCCGTCATGATCCAAGCCCCCGTGGTCCTGGCTGCCTTGCTGAGACCCTTGCAGAGGACCCTCTTGAGCTTGGGTTGCATGGCAAAGTCCTGGAGACCACCTCGCATGGAGATGAGAAGGTTGGGTAGACCAAGGTTCCAGTGCCGCTTCAGGAGGTGCAGGATGAGCTCAGGGTTGGTGTCATCGGCCAGCCGGATGTACTGGCAGGAGCCAAAATTGTGAGATAATAGTGTAAAATTGTACATTTAATTTTTGTTCATCCATGCTCTTTTTTTTCTGTTGGTAAATTGAAATTTCCTGCAGATGTTTAAAGGTACTATGTCCCATTTGCAGGCAAAAAAAAATAAAAAGGTTAATTCCAACGGCATTTGAAAGACAATACTAATTTAGAACTTCCCTAAATAGGATAGGACATACATGACATATTCATAATTCCTGCAAAGTTCTACAGAATTTTATGTTGGCTGCAAAAGGGACATAGTATCTTTAAAGTATGTTAAAGATTTTTACCTTATCTTATTTTGGGGTACTTCTCCATAACTTTTTGTTTAGCTTTCCTTTGCTAAATTGCTAACTGCACCCATTTATGATTTTTTTTGTGAGTGTTGGCATAAACTTGGCAACAATTATTATTGGTCAAAATGTAAGCAGAATATAATGTTCATGTCTAATTTTCTATCACTAATTATGTATATTAATCTTGAGTCAAACAACAAAATCATTTATCAAAGTTATTTGTAGTAATAATCAACCAGTCAAGTTTAATTTGAATTGTGAAATTTTATTCATGTAATTACCAGAAGTGTAGATCATCTTTAAGCACAACATAACATTGAAGAGCATACAACATTTATATATATATATATATATATATATATATATATATATATATATATATATATATATATATATATTGTTTACCAGGCATAAATGTTTTACAATGAGAACCTAAAGGTCACTTCTGAGCTCCAAAATATCTCTGACAAATCCTGTCTTTATACATGACATTCATCATGATTTCAAATTGTGTACTTTCGCATTGCATCAAAGAAAAATACAATTACCTGAGCACTGTATACTTGGATTATGTATAAGAAATAGGCATGTTGGTAGCAACGACGGATGACTGCAGTATTTTAGTAAATAATGCATTCTTTCATTACATCAAAAGGGCTCTATGAATACTTCTGATGATAGCGAAATTCAAATCGGGGTGGAAAATGACAGGTTTGAGAAATGGACTCTTCTTTTTCGGTAATCTTTTTTGCAAATTCAATCTCTACCTTTGCCTTGTTGCCATGCCCAGCTCCCTGAAATTCCAGCAATCCATAGGCATCTGTTGCCAAGGAGACTGTGTGGTTTTTTGAATTCCATAAACTTGAGCTTGCAGAGGATCTGAGGTGTGACGTCTGAGCGAGCTGCCGGTGGAACGCAAGACTCCTACCGCATCCGCATCTGGGATAAGGAGGAAGAGAGGGAGCAAGAGAGAGATAGAGAGAAAGAGAAACAAAGAAAGAGATTAAGAGATATTGAGAGAGGAAGAGAGATATTGACATAAAGAGAGAGAGAGAGAGATAAAGAGAGAGACAGAGAGACAAGAGAGACACAGAGATAAAAATAGAGAGACACAGAGAGATCAAGAGAGAGAGGCAGGGAGAGAACAAAAACACTGATTTTAGGATGGTTGGATGGATAGTGAGAGTGAGGTGGGAGAAACGGTCATTCAAGTAGGGAGGATAATCTTTAAGAGCTTAATAATAGAGAAAGGTGGAGGAGGAGGAGGAGGAGGAGGAGGAGGAGTGAAAACGAAGAATGATAGAGATGATCCCTAAAGGGATATAAGTATTTGATGGAGATGACCGCGGGGGAAGGTGGCGACTGGACAGACCATTGATCACAGGAAGAAAAAAGGTTTAAATTGTGGTTGACCAGGATTGAGAAATAAATAGCAAATAAGAAAATGTGAGATAAGGGTTACAATTTAACTAGATGGCAACACTTGACACTCTAAGAAAATAAGACATCATATTGGCAGCTTGAGGATTAAGGGCAATGATATATCAATCCTCAGGTATAAACATCTGTTCTAAAGCTATATGTACGAGGATCAAGGATCACAAGAGAATTAAGGAGGTCAATTTCAAGAAAGTGGACAGGAATTAAAACACCATTGGTAGTTAAATCAAGAGAGAAGTTGTACCAGTTTCATTTGAATGTTGTCTCTAACAACACATCGTACCAGACAGTAAGTGACCGAGAGGATTCCACAAATAGATGGATAAATAGAGTCTGTGATGGACAACCAATCCAAAAAACATAGTAAGAAATACAGGGAGGAAGAGACCTAGAGAGGTGTATAGAGGTGTCATAGTCTAGTAGTTTAAGCACTTGACTTGCTATGCAAAGGTTGTATGTTCGATTAGTGTCATTTGGCAAGGCATTAATCTATATTTGTCACTCCATACCCAGGAGGGTAATGGGGAACTGATAGGATGACGAAAGCCTTTGTGTTAGTAATTACCATATGCCCTAACGGTGACCATATGGTAGGAATGCTCCCCAGGAAGTGGAGATGGTGCACATTGTCCGTGAATGAATCCGATGACCGGGGTAGTAATATATGTAAAGCGCCAAGAGATGGTATTTCATATTATGCGCTACATAAATCCAGATTTTTATTATCATTAGAGAGAAAGAATGTGGGCGATCAGGGCGACGAAGGCGAGATATTGAAAGATCAATTAGGCTGAGGATTGGGTCATAAATCAAAACTTCCATGTATGAGGAACGTATTACATGCCATTTATGATGGGGCAGAGGAGTGGTCACATGATATATTTCACATTTAGGTGGAGCAGACACAGAGATTAATGTCTACGTTATGCTATCTCACATGAGAGCTTACACTCTCACATGTAACGTTTGTGGTTAATTATTAAGAATTGGAACATCCTATCTGCAGCATCGGACAAAGAAAGGTGTCATGCTTTTTGAAAGATAGATTCCAAATCATCTTCATGCATGACAGCAATCAATATTCTGTCTGTTGAGTGAGTGCTATGAGGGTGTTAACTCCATGATGAGTTAACACTTTTTTCTATCTCGGCAAACCATTTGCTGTATTACATGAACAATTTCATAGAAAGGAGGACTATCAACCCCTTTTCTAGGCTTTCTGCCTCTGACTTCATAACATTTGATTTCAACCAATTAAATGCCCCATTGATAATTGGACTTTGATTCCTTCCCCACGGCCCTGCATATAATTCAACATACATTAATAAATAAGTACAAATACACAATCAAAATTTAGTTTAAATTTGTATTTTACATTATGTACTCTCAATCTTTAAATGATCAAATTGCTAGTTCAATGTTAATGATTGCTTAGCCATTATAATTACATTCTCTGTAACTCAATTTCATTTTCTTTACTTCAATAGGGAAAGTAGATTGGCTTCAGGAAATGGCACATTTCCAAATCAGATCATAAAGATCTCTTTCTTTTCAATGCTTAAAAGTGATAGTGAAAATGTAGACTGTCCAATACATTGTAAGGCTTTTGAGAAAATCAAGATATCATATTAAACAAAAGGCACTAATGATCATACACGGTTAATGCCAGTGGTATAGCATGAGTCCGCCAATTGGGGGGGCACTGGAACAATGGGGAGGGGAGGGGCACTGGTCTCACTCAGAAAATAAAATATGAATGTACAAGGCTACTGATTAAGGGGAGGGTGCAGAAGGTGGTCCAGACCTTTTCCCCTTCTCCCTTTTCTCATTTTGTCTCGCTTATTCATTTTTTTCACTACTGAACTCAGGAAACATACGCCCCCATGCCCCCTAGCTATGCCACTGATTACTGCTCCTTCCTCTTATTAATTTATGTCAATTTAAATAGATAAGATCTGTTAAATAGAAGTGTAACAGCGTAATGTATGTATCGTAATAATTCTTAAATTCTTTAAAAGCTATCACCCCTCATTCAGATTTCCAAAGTTTTTCATGTATAGCTATACCCTCAGCAATTAATAATTTTCTAGTCTGATACTTGAACGCATAAACAAAAAGGATGTTTGAGCATAATTAAAATGTTTAAGCATAGTACTCCTATTGCTTTCTTATATACCGGTACATGTATAATCAGAGGTTACTTCAACTTCAAAATCTTATATCACCATAAATAGAGAAATTGTCCTAGTAGGAAGTTCCCTCTCTATTAGAACAAATTACTGTTCTTAAATTACAATTCCCAGGACTGCCCAGGGCTTGCCTGTAATTAAGTTAGTGCACAATAGAAGAAACATATGAGAACATATGAGAGTGTATTTTGTCGGCTGTCAGCAAGAAGGTCGTTAGTGCTATGCACTGTCAATTATATGGCAGTAAATGCCTTCTAGCGGGCAGCCAGTGTTTGATTCTTGTAAACAATGAACATATCATGCTTTTTCAAAGAAGGGGTTTTCCCTAGGTCTTTACAAACATGATTGATGTGCAATCTTATTTACTCTTGTTTCACAGAAGAGCTTTGATTTGCAAAATTCAAATACCATCTCCCAATTGTTTTTCATTTCCTTATACTATGCTGGTCACATTACATTTTAATGGTGGTACTGTAAATGTGCTTCCTACGATTAGGATCAATTAATAGCTTTATGCACCTATCACAAGTGCTCTTAATCTGAAATGCACCCCCTAGCAATGTTAGCTTTTGGAATATCATTAAGAATAGATGGCTCCTGTACTTTCTGGAAAGAAAAAAAAAACAGTGAAATATCTTCTGCCATTAAAAAAACCCCCACACTCCAAGCTTTTTTATTTTTTTTATTTCAGGTTTTTCGTTGTGTTTATGGGAAGTTACTTTAAGATACTATGTCCCGTTTGCAGCCAACATAAAATTCTGTAGAACTTTGCAGGAATGTATGTCCTATCTGTGAAATTTAAACGTTAGCAGTGTCCTAATATTTAAATTATGCAAGGAAACCCGTTTACTTGCTAGACTTCACTGTCAGACACTATTGAGTGACTGACTGGCTTTTTCATCTTTGGTAATAACATACATAAAATGAGCTGTAAAGGGTACATGAGCATTTGTCTACATCAATAACCCACTTCTTGTAATGGCCAAAATTAAACTGATTGAATCTTTGCGCAGCATAAAACGTACGACCATTCGTTACAATGGGCTGAAAAATCAGACTATTACTTACTGGCTCTAAGTCGATTCGACGACTAATTTATTTTCCCACTTAAAGACATTTTCAAGCCCCCCTTTTTTTAGGGAAGTTCTAAATTAGTATTGTCTTTCAAATGCCGTTGGAATTTAACCTTTTCATTTTTTGGGCCTGCAAATGGGACATAGTACCTTTAAAGGGCAATCCAACCCTTCTAATAAGTTCATTTGAATGAAAGCATAAAAATCGGAGAAACAGAATGGCGAAAGTTTGAAATAAATCGGACCAATATTAAGAAAGATATGAGTGTTTGAAATATGAGATCACTACAGCTGTGCGAATCTCAAATCGGCAATATTGTCAGTGGATTTTGACGTAGTGACGGATTACTTTCCTGTTTGTCGCGTACAAAAATACCACTCATTTCTGTTTTTCTTCCAAGTGCCTTCACCCTCAGGGCACTACTCAAAATATATCATGGCGAGTACATTATTACAGGTCCTCTAAAAAGAACAGACCATACTGAGTCAGTTGAAAAGTTGAAATTTTAGTCCTTTTTTGTATTGGAGCAAATGGGAAAGTTGTACGCCACTACATCACATAGACATTATCAATTCAGCCAATTTGAAGAGCCCATACCTATAGTAATTGCAACTTTCAAAAATGTGTAACTTTCTAATTTGTTGTCCGATTTCATTCAAAGTTTTATCAGTAATGCTTCTCTGATTTGTCTGCCTTATTCTAGACAAGTTTGCTTTCAAGGTTGGATTTCCTTTAATAGAAACTTTTGCTCGCAGTGTAAATGCGGCTCGTGGTAAATCTTTAGACGGTGAGTTCCTGCGATGAGTTCCTGTGATGAGCTTCTGATCTGGATGCTGCCTTGTTTGGCAGGATGTTACTGTATTTCCTTGACACTTACAATCTACTTCTAGCGCTTTTAAAGACGTAGAGTAGTGGACTTTTAAAGACGTAGAGTAGTGGGCTCTCACATGGAATCTGACACCATTGGGCGTGTACCCAATAACAGGTGTTGTCAGTCACCAGGGTTGGCATTCAGTTTTATGACAAACGGGCCTTATGTAATGCTCTGCATTGTCCACCCATCCCCCATATGGTAAAGTTATTATCTTAAATTTCCCTCACCTGGAGTCTCTCTGAGAGACTAGGGGGTATTTCTTGATGGGGACTACGGGTTTGCTGTGTGTGTGACATGTATACCCATTAATGGTATTCCCACAAAGTCTGGTGTCAGTGAATTATGACCTTCTGAACATGGAAACTGAAACCATCTCCCTTTAAAGCAAGGTAGCAAACAGTTGGCTATTTGAAATGAGTCAAGAAATAGCCTGTTTTTTCATGAACATAAACCCATTGTTCATGTTGACTGGGTGCTTCATACATTTAGCCTCTAGAGGCAAATGAGAAAGTTCAACAGTCAGAGGGATCAAGTTCAGTACGTGTATTAATTATGGTACATCACCTTGCTCTTTTCTTTAGTTATTTATGAAAATGTTGTCATCTTTAAAGGCTTCCATGGTGAAGATATATGTGAGCAATAGAAGCTTGCAGTTACACCACATATCCTTTCAAAAGTGGTCACATGTAGGTGGCCCTTAAGATAATAGGAACAACCTATCGAAACATCGAGCATGAGTGGACCCTTATCATCACTGCCACTTATCCCTTTCAAAAGAACATGCGGTGTAACTGCAAGGTTCGCTCACAAATGAAAATGTTATAAGAAATCAAATACGCAAGGCAGCAAATTGTCTCTGAACACACGATTTCATATGCAGTTATAAATTTCTTCAAGAAATATGTTGCAAAGAATGTTTTCTGGCAACCTTTGTATCCTGTATTTAAACAATCTTGACTAATTTTACATGGCTCACAATGCCTTCTATGCACCTCTACAAAAATGACTGAATCAACTTTCATATAGACTCTTTCATCTGAAAACCTCATCATCATCATATGCAAGCATCTCAAAGGCACTTTCAATGTCGTAACTTTGCAGATTAATGAAAATGCTGGACAATTTTCATCCTACCCTAATGGCCCGTAGCTAGGTTTGATTATCCAGTCGAATTAAAAGGTCATACATCAATTGTTTGCCCACCTCTGAATCCAGATATCATCAAAAAAGTTAATCTAAATTTGCCAACGACATGTATATCTAACGCCCCTCAGGATCTCAATTTCTTATTGATGATAGAATACGAAATACAAAAATTCATAACTTATTAACTTTCATATTCTTTATTAGATTTTGCTCAAACTTTCACTGATCTGTTTCTCTTATTTTTATGCTTTTATTAAAACCAACTAAATATTAGGGTGGACTTGCCCTTTAATAGTAATCAAAGATTCCTATCTTGCACAATCCTGCTTGATTATCTGACCTTAGGGTGAGTGAGTCTATACCGAAATAACAAATGTCTCAATTAACAACACCTACAGCTTGGCCAACAGTGAAGGAAAGCTATCAGGAGCAAGAGGTCAGTGAAAATGAGGATGATCTCTTAACCTGCTGATCATTAAATCAGCAACTATGTACATTGTTGGCAACCTGTGTATGGTCTGCTCAAAGCAAGAAGGGCGTTAACTCATATAAGTCAAAACAAAGTTAATGCCCTTCTGGCTCTCGAATAACTTCATTTAGTTCAGAAGAAAGTGTTTAATGATATACAGGTCAGTAAGTTTCAAGTCAATTTCTTGTTTTATCAGTGAGAATATATGTAATACTGCATCTTACATGTATAGGGTTCAAGAAGCTCTTCCTGTAGTTCTGTGAGCGATGCACAGTATTGCTAAATGGCAAGGACAAAAGTTTAGAATTCCCCTGTTATTTTTTGTATATAAATACACTGAGTGTACAATACAATCTCTAAAAGCATCACTGTTTAAGATTTATCTGTAACCCATAAAATTCTTGAGTTACGTCTGAACTATTCTATTGTATGGTATGTTATCATGGATGACATTGTTTCTGAAAATGAAAGCGAAATTCTCAAATAGGATTCTACTTTTTGTATTTAATTGATATATTTTTAAAAAATACTTTCACATCATACATCCAAATCAAAATTGCATTGTGATACTTCAAGTATCCAGTGACAGATACAAGATTCTCTGACAAACACATTCTCTGCTCTGACAGTGGCATGCCCATCCCCCCTCTCCCCACTGATCCACAAATAGTACCATGTATCAACTGTTTTCCTTTCTATACAAATAGAGGGATGAGCAGGCACTTTATTCACTTTCTCTAAGACATCGGAGTTAGGGAAGAGTCACAAGATAAGGGGAGGGGGATTACATCAATTATAAAAAGAGTTTATGACCTCATGACTACAGGTCAATCCATGGTCAGACTAGTCTGCGGGTGATGAACAGAGAAGATATCCCTATTAATAGTACCGGTATACCACGAGGAGGTTTCTCAGAGGGCAGAGCAGTGATGAGGAAATGCTACAGCACTTTCTGGCCAGTGAAAAATAATGTCACGGTGACAGTGATTTAGCGCTGGGAAGCTCTAAAAGAGCTATAGTAAATAAACCATAAATTAACACAAAATAACTACTAGGAAATTGCACCTTTCCATTAGCAAATCCTAACATTTGTAAAAAAAGATTTATTGAACCAAAAGTCAGTTTCTGCAATCACTTCATACCGGTTCATAGTTTCAACCCTGGACCATTCATGATACCCCATTCGAACTCTAACACTAAACCTAACTTCAAATCCTATCTCATGCTAACTCTAACCTTAAACCTATCTTCAAATCCTATCTCATCCTAACTCTAACCCTAAACCTATCTTCAAACCCAATCACAACCCTAACCTTTGAAAAATAAAGCCCAGAGCAAATATTGCTGGTGAAAAGGCCAGGGCCCTGTTTGATAAACCTTGATATCAATAACAAGTTGCAATAACTGTTACAAGCTACTGAAATCATGGCATCTGATTGGCTGAGAGCAAATTTATAATTTTTTATTGATAACAAGCTTTATGAAACAGGGCCCCTGATCATCTAAAGGTATGTCTCATTGCCCTTCTTCGTAAGAATTCAATCTGGTGATTTTCTTCATGACAGCAGGGAAGGGGAGAGAGATTTGGTTGACAACACCCCCCCCCCCCACCCTCTGTTTTTTGTAATCACCTGGAGAAGGCCATGGTATAGGTAAGGAGCTGTGAATTTCCTTAGTAAGGAAGACACGTACTTGCATCATCCTGTTCTCCAAAGGGTAAATTTGACGTATTCCTCCAGAGCTCTTTAGGAGGCCATGCTGACGTTTGGTTTTGATTTTGATTTATACATGTAAGTACAATACATTTCTTACAATGATATTTACATGTACAAGGAGAGAAAATATTGGTTGAGAATATAAAGGGGCTAGATAATGGCACACATGCTAGTCAAGTTTAACCCTAAATAAAGTATTTTGGAGCAAGTGAAGTTCAGAAAACAAAACAATTAAAAAAAAAAGGTTAAATGTAGATTGTAGAATGGGGCTTTCTGGTAAAAAGATGATCGAACCTTGACAGATTTTTCTACCAACCCAAGCCTCTGCCTTCCAAGCTAATTTTGTCACAAGGATGAAGATTTGTTGTTGCCATGTGACTAAACCTCAGGTTCCTCACACCCATGATGAAACGTGCGCACACGTGAATCAATTACCGCACACGAGGAGAAATTATTGCGCACAGAGGGCAAACAAGAACTTCCTTACCAGTGGATATGACGTATGAAAATCTTTTTGTCACAAGTTAAGAACAGGCCCCAGGTTGAATGTGTTTACAAAGTGTTTTAACTTTATTTTTGGTATAAGAATTAAGTGACATTTCCTGCTGCCACAGACAGAAAGAAAATAAGTTACTTAGAATATCTTTACCTGATATTCACTAATTTTTACAATGAAAACAAATCTGAGTTGAGAATTATTCCCATTTTCATAAACTGAAATTAGATCAAACCCTGACATGCTCACAAATCAAAGAGATAATAAAATTTAGCAGTAACTGTTCACTTACTTTCTTTCAAATGTAAACAGCTTACAGCCACCCAGAATCATAATGTCAATAACCAAATTTAAAGCCCAAGTCCACTCCGATTTTCAAAAATTATAACATGTTGTAAATAAATCAAAGGTTAAAACTGCCAAATATCACGGGCGTACTTCAATCAGGTGATTTTTAAGAGCGATTTTTGTTTCAGGTATTTCGAGCAAAACATTTATATTGCTGTACGGATGTGACGTATGCTCCTCACAACGAAAGTGCCAGCGGTATACATTCTGACAATAGGCTATTTTCGTAATGTAACCAAATGTAATGCATACGTCTTTGTGAAGTGCCTCTATACAAACTATTTCATTCACCTGATAAGAATAATAGTGTTTCATTATTCTTATCAGGTGAATGAAATAGTTTGTATCGAGGCACTTCACAAAGACGTATGCATTAAATTTGGTTACATTACGAATCTGTGTTGTGAGGACCCTACGTCACAACCGACTCGATCATTAACTTGTTTTTTGCTCATTAAAAAAAATTATTAAAAATAAATCTGAGCACCATTTTCCAAAACCAAGTTATATTTGGGCTTTTTAGATTTTTGTCTATCTAATCAGCTCAACTTTTCAGTGGAGTGGACTTGTACTTTAAGACCATGTATCCGATCATTAGAAATAGAGAAATAGAGTTTTTAAAACATGATATCAAACATAGGGCTTTCATTCAACTAAAATTGACCAAACTAATAATCTTTCTTCTAAATAAAATAGGATTTCATCAATAGCACCCTCAGGTTCATGTACATGTACAATGAAAAAAACACCTACACGTTGGGCTTTAAATAGAAAAGTGACAGGTCTTGGACTGGTTCCCACTAGAAGAAACATTTAAAAGGGAATGGTAGATGATTCATCTTGCAATCCCACAAACCACAATTACATTATGGAAGTCAGTAAAAAAAAATATGCAGGGGCCCCAAAAAAGGTCAGGAGAAGGGGAACGCTTTCCTCGTTTAAACTTTAAAGGCATTATTGACCATTTTAGGGCTATGATGGAAAATCAATTTTGAAAGCTTTTTGAGCATCTAGATAGCCGACAAAAACACTCATAGAATGAAATATTTCTGCTAAAATCTCAAATTTGATGCAATTATGTTTTTTTCTTCCCACAAGTGTGTTTAAATACAAAACATAATCAGAAGAAGAAAAATTGAAAGTGAAAAATGAACTTAACAATAGCATTCTTGCCTCTATCCAACATTTTCATGCAGTTTGAAAATAGATTTACATTTTAGCCATTTTTATCTTTTATTGAAAAACAAAATCAAATATTACTGTTCCTTACAGATTTGACTGAACAAATGAAACATAAATAAATGTCTGAAGTATTCTTGTCAACAAAGAAGGAACATTTCTCGTACAATATAATAGTGGGTGCAATTTGTTTCTTCATTTATCAGGGCTGACAGCTTTGACATACAAATCCTAGGTCCCTACATTTCAACATCTGGTGTGATCCACTTTTTCATTTATCATGAGTGACGTCTTTGATTTACAGATAAACTACACACTGTATGTCTTTGCATTGGTATTGCTGTCCTTCATGCAGTTTATGATGTCATCATCATACTTTCTTTAAATTTTAGTGTTCTGCAAGTCATGTACTCAGCAATCATGTTCTGCATTGATATCAGTTTGTGAGTGTGTGATTTTCCCAACATATTTCAATAATCTCATAAGGAACAGCTTTGTATGTACATGGGTCAAATAATGTAAATAATGTTATTGGTAACTAGGACAGTGACATTAGGCCTACAGCTTAGTTTTTAACAAAACTACCTGCTTAAGATTGCATGTGAGGCACCATAATTGTTGCTAAGAGATATAATCAATCTCTTTTGAAAATGTACAGATACATGTACAGTATAGGCCTGCAGGGACAAGTTTGAGAGTTCAGAATTCATACCAATGGAATCTTTTACTAGATCATTGTCTGTCTTGCTCATTTAAAACTTTTGGCAATAATTTGTTTTCTGAAACCTTAAGGACTTGCAAGTCACGGTTGCTAGTGACATCATCTTCTTTCTCCAAGGGTTGCTTTATCTTCGGAACCCTGTGACAATGCTTTTTGTTTTTAATGATTCATGACAAGATGATCCATGAAAATTGCAAGGTCTCTCTCTCTCTCTCTCTCTCATCATAAATCCTTGTATCATATAAAACAGAGAAAGACAAGGAGGGAGGGAAAGAGAGCATAGAAAGAAGGAAAGAGATTAGGCCTGAGTCATTACGTTTTTTTCCCTAAACGTTTAACTGTCAACTTTATACAGGCGGTTTTGTTTAACCGATATATAAAATACACGCATTTGTACATGTATGTAAATTCTCAAGTATTCAGTCATTTCGATGAAGACATATCATGTAAAAGAGGCTCAAAACGGAACTCCAAAAACATGTACTAGTCCAAACCTAGTATGTACCCGCTGAAGTTTAAAATTATCGGCGAGTTGCTAAAACATCTTTACTCAACGAAGACTGCTTGTCAATTGGCCACATTTTAGGTAAATCATCGTACATAACCCGGCTATGCAAACGTGGGGGAAATTTGTTTATAGCTGTGACGTTTTTGACACGTACACACACACTCAAAAACACTTGTCAATCGATACGGCGCTATGAATGATTCAGGAATTCATGCCGCGCCTTCGTAGAATATGAATGGCTGAGGTGAACATGTGGGATCGCTTAACACGTGGCAAAATGCATGATGCATGAGGTAGGTAGCGTGAATACGTCATATCGAGGGCGTGGCTCTGCGGCTCGCATGAGGACATACATCGAATAAACACCAAACTCGTTCTCTTATCACATCCAGACCTTCTCGTAAACAAAGTTAATGCACAAGCATTCAATGATTTTTTAATTTCAATCAAACAAACTGTATCTAAAAATGAAAACAGGGAAATGAATTGGCCTCAATTCGCTGATCGGTGCCGATGCGCCGATGCAAATATAAAACAAATATTAATGACAAAAACAAAAACAACACGCATGTAACACACTGCACGAAAATAACGGTTAAATGGAGCGAGAAATGCTAAATGGTTTTGATAAATGCGGTCATTTAACCTAAACGTTTTGACTTGGGCCTAAAAGAGATACACATATTATACAGAGAAGGCAAAGTGGAAAGCTCTGAATCTATGGATACTGTTCAACCCTCCATAGCCTTGAACACAAACATAAGTAAGCGATTAATTTCTATTTGCAATTGAGCGCTAATCAATTGATCTTGCGATCAATCAATCAGTTGTTTATAAAATCAATTGCCATGCTTTTTGTTACAAGGCCCTGGTGAGTGAAAAGTTCATAGAAGGTGTTTTTTTTTAAGACAAATTTTGAAAATGGAGAAAATTAGAAAAAAAGAGAAAAAGAGAAAAAGGGAAAAGGGAAAAGAAAAAAGAAAAAAAGGCAAAGGGGATAAACATGATAACTATTTTCTTTTAAATATAGATATATAAAAGATGGAGAGGGAGAAAGATAATGGGTGCAGGAAAAGAGACCGTAAATCACAGAGAAACAGAAAGCGACAGAGAGACATTTATGGAATAAAAGAAAGATTTGGGTTTACAGAAAGACAGTAAAACACATAGAAACAACAAGATACAGAGAAAGGAGAGGGGTAAAAACAGAGATGGGAAGATAGGAGCAGTGAAAAAATGAGAGAGCATGAAAGGGTGAAGACGAGAGAGAAATTGAAGGAGAGAATTATTGAAGGGGAGGGTGTAATAACAGGAGAAAAAAATAAAAGATGGATAGAGATAGAGAATGACAAAACAGCATTGATCCTGCAGGAAAACAGGAAGACATATCAACAATCTCAATTCTCTAATCCTCTGATCTCATTCAAGGAAGAGATACATGTACAAGATGAAGAATTAGTGTATACTAATATCACAGCTGAATCTTTCCTGTCAGCTGCTGAATATATTCTACGACTGTTCGGTTTGTTCCTTCCTTCTTCGTTTCTCTGCAATTCTTTTTCTCGATGAGTAATCACACTGTTGATGTTGTCACCAGGGAAACGATAAGATTAAACACAGATTTGCCCTAATGACTTTGAATTATGATGATGACTATTTGCTACTTAATCAATATCTACTTGATGCATATGGGATGATATTATGATAATATATTGATTTTAACCTCTCATAGCTTTAAATACCTAATATCAGTTAAATATCCAACCAGTACACAATCACTACTAACCCAGAAGCATACATGTAAATCTTTCTTGAATTCATAAACATGACCTTAAACAGATACCTTTCTTAAAATCAAACCTAGCAATAAATTGTATATTTCCATCTTACCAAAGCTTTACTTTATTGATTTCTCCCTGCAAATATCTCTTCCTTCTTCCTCTATCTTCTAGCACTTCATCTTTTTCAAATAATTGCCTTTCAATATCTTATTCCTTTCTTGTTTCTCTTTTGTTCACTTCTTCCTTACTTTCCACTTTCCATCCCATAACTTTGCATCTTTATTCAAGACATTTACCATTCTCCCATCACTCTAAATTAGTAATGCATTCTAAAGTATATGTGCCCACTTATCAATAACTGAATGAAGAGATGACCTTGTTCTCGAACAACCTTCTCTATCACTTTTTTCCCCCCAAAATTACTTCTGCACACATGCATCCGTATGCATGAGCCTTGCATTCTTCTAATTGGCGTCTCTCTTCTTCATTTAACCAAGTGTCAGCATGAAGGAAGCCAATTGACAGAGATGCTGGCCAAGTTGAAAGTTGGAACAGATTTAATTGATTGTTTCAGCTTTCCACAAGTCTCTCATCAAGTGATTTATGCCCTGCATGCAGTCTGTGTAATAGCAGAATCTGTTTCTTACATTGTTGACATGAAGGTCAGGTAGGGAAATGCATTTATGTTGACAGAATGTTACAAACATTGAACTTGAATTTAAATTACATTGTAATTGTAAACTGTTAATTGTAATGACACCAATAACAATTACAACAATACTACTACTTATAATAATGGATGTGTTAATAAGTTGCTCATATCCATTATGCAAGATGCGATGCTCACAACGCTCCAATATTATCCAACATTACCCCAGCTCTACCTACAGTAGGTGACCAATTTCAGTGCTCACAGCATTCAAGAAATATCTTTAAGAACTTAAAGAGAAGGTTGAGTTCTGGGAAGATGTGAAAAATAATTTGTTAGCGTTATCATTGTATTATGCAAGTGTGGAAGAACATCAGAGAAAAAATGTTCCCTGAAAAGCATGGTTCTTCAAATGCCTTAATATTATAAATATGGCATATATCATCATAAAAATCGGGACAGATATTTATGCCACATGTTTGTGTAGTCCCACATCTTTCTGTGTACAGTGCTTGTAAGGGCTTCTTATCATTTTGGTGATATCAGAACCTTGCAGTACACTGATTCCACAACGTTTCTTTCACAATGCAATCGCATGACCAGAACTCAACTTTATCTTTGTCATCTGTTCAGAATCAGAAGGAAATGATTCACCTAACAGTTTCAAGCCCGAATCAAGGGGAAGTCTACCCTGATATTAAGTTGTTTTAATAAAAGCAGAAAAAAATGAGAGAAACAATTTAGTGAATTTCAAAAAATCATAACTTTCTTAATATTTCTCATCAGAATTTGCTAAATCTTTCACTGACCTGTTCCTCTCATTGTTTTGCTTCTATTAAAACCAACTTAATATCAGGGTGGACTTCCCCTTTAAGCTTTCAAAGTGCACATACAGGTCTACATATTGTACACAGAAAAACTAAGATTAAAATTACAACAACAACAAATCAGTGTATTTGTATTTTATTTATTTAGATGAATTCTTATTTTATGGAATTTGAAAGAATTTATATTTTCATGGAATTTGAAATAAGCCTGACCTCAAATTTGAACTTGAATATCATATGTACTTGTTCATTTTATCGGTTTAAAATTGTATATTCAACAGATGCATAATCATCCATTATTAACCTTAAATAATCAACTGCTTATTACTTAACATCAATATTCAATTCAAGGGATTTGACCTACTAATCTCAGATCAGCTAATCCTATGGATTAAAATCATAGCACACATCAAGTGCACAGCATTGACCTATTTATGATGTCATATTTGTTTTCATTTTACACTGATTAATCAGGTTTATTGATCATCATTTCATTAGAGTGTGATTGGAGATTAATCAGTGATTCACCTTCACAATCAGTACAGAGTTTTAATTAAATTACACAATCAAGCTTAAATAGGCCCTTTGCTTTTTTATATTTTACTGTTTTAAACTCCTAAAGGAAGTTGTAATCTATTAAAGATTAAGCAGTAGTAACTGATCAATTGAATAAAAATAGTTCAAAAGTAAAGAATGACAATTAATCTACTAAAAATATCATGTGATTAAAAAAAAAAATCAGCATAAATTCTGAAACAGGCAAAATGGCTAATATATGTACATTTATACTCCAGGAATCAAGTGTGTACCATGTGGGCTTTCTTTATTAGAGGAAAAGTTTCCTTTCAAATTATTCTATATTCCATGTCAAGATAAGTAACATTCAAAATTTCAAATTAAAAAAATAAAATGTTCACTACAAATTAAAATTGAACAAAGGACATATTTTTCTTCTATGATATTTTGCAAGGTGTTTAATTTGGTATCCGTTGGCAGTTGCCGTTGTCATGAGGACTATTTTCAGAATATGGGCATTTTTCCCCCAGTGACTGCAAATGGTTAACAATATAATTACATGTACCTTAAAAATAAGAGCAGTCATACATAGAATTAACAACTGTCTTCAGGGCAATAAAAAAAAGGACCACTGACATAACATTGAAATTCTCATCAACGAACTTCAAGAAATCAAGCATAAAACAAAATATTTATAGTTCTATATAGTAAAGGGCAATTTTCTGCTCACTGCCAAACCTCATCCAAGGAGGTATTGATCTAGCTCTCAGTCATTAGGGAACGTGAATCCCTTGGAGCGTGTTGGAGATGGCTGTATAACTAAGGCTGTGTTCATACAACTTTTTAAATCTAGATTTACAAAACACCAATTATAATCACTAATTTGATAAGTACTTTTATAACAACAATTCTTTTTTTTTGTGGGGAAGGGCAAAAAGTTGTTTGTGGCTGAGCAAAGACTCAAGTAACCAGCTTTATCATATTTGTGATGAACGGTATTATCGCAGAATAGACATTTTATCAAACTACTGTCATCTTGGCTTTCTGTCATACTCTTTGAACCTACCATTTGCCTTCTTTCCTCACTCTATGTCTCTCCTCTCCATCTCTACTCTTTCCAACTTTTATATCTCTCTACCTGCCTTCCATTCTCATTTTCCACCTCCTATTCTCTGTCATCTAGTTATCTTTCTCTCTTCTGAAATATATCTTAGATAGAATGTGTCTGAAGTACAATGTCATTCCTTTATGATCAAGTTAATTTCCCTATATTTTCCATGGATTGTGCAATTCACTTTTTTATGTACCAGTATGCTTATCTGCACCTACATGTACACACATTAATTTATTCAATGTTATTATTACGCCACTGACTAGTTTGTATATACATGTATGTAAACATTTTAATTTGCTATGTTCTTTTTACTATTATTTTTTTTTAGCCAACTTTCAGCATATTTTGTTTTCTTCAATAAACCATTACTACTACTGTACATATTTTTCTGTATTCTGGAGTTCTCAAACATATTCCAATGTACAACTGCCCCAAAATGCAATAACATTACCATTTCTCAGCTGAACGCAGCTACGTGTGTACTTCAATCAGCCTATATATGTCTTGTTCCAAGCCTTCAGGGGGTTCCAATCCAATTCACTATCAAAGTAATTTGCCCCCACTTTCTGCATCAAGAGTTGGTTTCACACCATCTTCATGTATCAACTTTGCTCAAGTCTACTCTCTGGGTATCACATACATTTATATCTATTGAGAGCCAGAAAGGTGTTAAACACACAATGTTAAATGAGTTAAACACTATTCTGGTTCTCAGCAGATGATATACAATGAGTGATTTCAAGTTGGATGTTTGGGGCTGGTGTTAGTGTCTAATAAACACTAACACCAGCCCTAAACACCGAAATGGAAATCAGCTGGTGTTAAGGCTTTCTGAATATCGTCAACTTCCGGTAGCTAGTGTTATCGATTTTGCAAAATTGTCGTCTGCTGAACCGACCGTTGTGGCTGGTGTTAATATTTTAGGTACAAATGTCCTATTCACTATTAAACACTAGCCCCTAGGGATTTAAAGCAAATGTTGAATTCCAGTTGGGCGTTAGTGTTAAGCTATGGATACTGATATCGGTATCGGCTCTTAATTTCATCATCAAATTTTTAGCTCGATTTAAGAGCTCTTGACTGCTCTAAACACTAATACTAACACCCAACTTGAAATCACTCATTGTAGTATGATGACTCTGATGCAGCGAAAAAAAAAAAAATCAGATAGGGGTGAGGATAATTTTCAATGCAACGCTAGTCTAGAATCTAGAAATGAAGAAAAAGGGGGGATTTGGGGGGGGGGGTTTGGGGGGAGGAATTGTTTGCATGAGCATCAGATCACAGGATAATCAGCACTCCAAATTTTGGCCCCCAGATTAAATGAAAGAGAACCCAGAGAGAGTCCCTACCAAGACGATATGTATTTTTTTCTTACATACACTGTACATGTGAACAATTAATATGTTTCCATGATTATTGGAAACTTTGAAAATATTCCCAGAGAAAATAAAATACTTTGAAGGTAGCTGATCATGAAATCTAAGTTCAGTTTAGATAGAAGAAGTAAAAAACAGTCAAAATTTATTGTGCTTTCATCTAGCATCCAAACTCCAAGATGTCAATGTTCTACAAATTCAACAGTCCCATTCAACCTCATTTGAACAAATAAAAGAAGTAATGATTATCGCGGAACTCCTCTCTCTTCTCTCACAAGGTTGGATCATTTCCTGTGCATGCACTCTCACATCCTTCAAGCTTCCATTACATCATGGATACGAGGCCCATGGTCATGTTTTCTTCTTCCAAATCTCATTAGTATATACACTTTTCTTAACTGACCTCCTTACATAATCAATTACAGAGAACATAACTGCACATCATCCTATAAAAACATATAATTCCTATTCCCCTTGTAAATTAATTATTGTCTATGATGCATTCAGACATACGTCTAGCCAATGCCAGCATTGATAACATGCGGGGGTTTCAAGTTTCTACTTGACGAACTACACTCAATTGTACAATATACCCTTTCTCATGAGTACACTCCGTCCTCCCCCTTATTTTGTAACCTCATTATGGAAACAGAATGCAAGGTTTTCTTACACGTCAAGAGTATCTGACTTCCCTGATACACTGCGATTAAAAAGGGCTACAAGCTACACCTACATCTGCATGTACGTACAAGGTATAGCAAAACTAAAGCACCCTCTCTCCGAAACAGAATTGTGCATGTATTGTATAATTTATAAAGTAAGATGATCTGCCTCTCGTTCTCTCACTTTTTACCCCTCAATAATAGACTGAATTCTCACTTAATTACACGTCCGAAAAAATTGGAAGAGTAAAGCAGAAGACAGTGTGGTATTTGTAGTAGTACTGAAAGGGTATTTTGCACTTTTTAATCACCAAATGTAAATCTTTTGTGCTGATATTTGATAACAATAAAAGCATAATTTGCAAGAAAGAAAATCTGAAGTTCAAAAGTACACACAGTTTTGAGTTTCTTAGCTTTTATCTTTCTCCCTGCACCAAATATTCAAAACTTTCAAAACAAATGTTCAAGATTACAAATAAATAAATTTGAATGAAAAAAGTTAAATGAAATCTACAGGAAATGTAAAAACCAAATTAAAAGTCAATAGAAACAAGAAAAATGTGACTGCATCTCCTATATATATATATATGGCTCTGCCCTAAATTCAGTATACAAAACAAATGGATGGAATTATTTGTGACATATCACAATGTAAACAAAAGGCCTATCTCTTGTGGTTTTTAAGATATTGCAAAAGCAAGGCTAAAATCTGTAATTTCATAAATTGACCTCTGTGACCTTTGACATTTGAACCCAAAATCTAATTGGATCATCTTCCTATGTTGATACATACTATCCCCAAGTTTGAGCCTAATATCACTAGTGATTCTAGAGATTTAGCAATAACCAGGTTTTTAAATACATGTAGCTGGAATTTAATAAGTTGACCTCTGTGACCTTTGACCTTTGACCTAGTTACTCCCAAATCTAGTCAAATCGTCTTCCTAAGTTCGAGCCTCATATCTCAAGTCAGTCTTGAGATATCACGATAACGATGCCAATACCTGGAATTTCTCTAGTTTACCTCTGTGACCTTTGACCAAGTTACTGCAAAATCTAATCAGATCGTCTTCCTATGGTGATACATACTATTACTAAGTTTGAGCCTCATGTCTCTATAATTTGTTCTTCAGATATTGCGATGACGAGGCGAAAACCTTTTTTTTCTTCATTTTATTTAAAAAAAAATTGTTTATATTAAAGCATTATTAACATTTTCCTGGCCATAACCAACCAATTACACACAGTACATATGCATGAAAAACAATTTGAGAATGACTCAACCTGATACTGAGAACTCAGGATACGGTAACCATTTATCAAACTTTCTGCAGGATTGAGATTTGAAAGGATCAATTTATTCCTTTCAACAAAATTTCAACCAAAAAAAGCAATGAGAATCCAGATGACTTGGACAGACTTATTTGTTACATCGCAAAATCCCTGGATGAAAAAGGTAATGCAGAAACACTGTGTACAGAATTTGAAAGTCAATATGACCTTTCCAGAGTTCATCTTGGACTACACAGTAGTTGTTAAGCAGCATCCAAAGTTTGGGGGCAGGTGGATTAACATAATGCCTTCATAAAGCACGTAATAATTTCCACCTGCTGTTCAATAGAGTTCGCACTTATAAGACGTGTTTGCATTAACCCTACATATCAATATAGCTCATAAGATATATATGATCTTGAGGAATTGGCATGTTCAGAACGTATCCCATTAATTTGAAGACTTTGTATTTATGCTATTACCCAGATTTCTCACCTTGCTGTGTGTGTGTGGGGGGACTGTACACAGCTAGCTAGAGCTTTCATCTTAAACAAACAAGGTGACATTTGTGAAATAAAATTAGTCAGCTATTTGGCCAATCAATGGGCTAATTTGCACACTTCAAAATACATGTACACTGATCCTTGCATTCACTATAGTTAAATCAAAGAAAGTGTGGCCATATTTTGTACAAAGACGTTTGAAGTTCTTTGAACATGTACAATTGAACATGTATGTTTTCAATACAGCACATTTGGGTTAATTTCTCAAGCAAGTGACTATATTAGACTAATAGAAACAAGGAAAGATCATTGAGACTAATATCTCAGGAAGAACTAATCTGTGTAATTTCTCAAGCTCAGGCTAATGATGACACATCGACTTTCTGAAAGATAATGGTATGAATTGATTTGTCTGTGAACACAAGAACTTTCCTTGAGAATTGGGCACAGCAGGAATGAAATATGTCACATGTAGAGAAAGCACAGAGAAAGCACTGAGAAAGCATTGAGAAAGCATTTAATTTTGGAAATGTTCTGAAGGATAGGAATCATATAGGTGTGATCAGTCATGAGTGTTTTTCATTTATATGTTTTGTTTGTTTTGTTTGTGTGTTTTAATATTTCTTGTAAATCAGTACATTATTCCACTATTAAAGAAAAGAAGAAAAAAATCAAATTGAGACAAACTCTTATCACACATTGCAAGGATACCAAACAGGGTACAGTTTAAATTATCTGCTCAAAAGGGAATAAACTTGTTAAATGAAATCTTCTTAAACTTCTTAATAGCAATTTTGTGTCCAAATACATAAGTTCAACACTTATTAATATTCTCTCTTAGCCATGATTCACCAACCAAGGCACATAAAGGGTTGGACTGGTGAGCTGGAGAGAATTCTGTATCTTTAAAGGTACTATGTCCCATTTGCAGGCCAAAAAAATGAAAAGGTTAAATTCCAACAGCATTTGAAAGATAATACTAATTCAGAACTTCCCTAAAAAAAGTGGGCTTGAAAATGTCTTTAAGTGGGAAAATAACGACTATTAGTTGTCGAATCAACTTAGGAGCTATAGAGCCAGCAAGTAATATTTTTCAGACCATTGTACCGAATGGTCGTACGTTTTATGCTGTGCAAAGATTCAATCAGTTTAATTTTGGCCATTACAAGAAGTGGGTTATTGATGTAGACAAATGCTCATGTACCCTTTACAGCTCATTTTATGTATGTTATTACCAAAGATGAAAAAGCCAGTCAGTCACTCAATAGTGTCCGACAGTGAAGTCTAGCAAGTAAACGGGTTTCCTTGCATAATTTGAATATTAGGACACTGCTAACGTTTAAATTTCACAGATAGGACATACATGACATATTCATAATTCCTGCAAAGTTCTACAGAATTTGATGTTGGCTGCAAAAGGGACATAGTATCTTTAAATCCTGTTTTGTAATTGTAACACTTGATTGAATCTCACACACAGGAAGCAAGAGAATAACCTATCAGAATTTTTACGTTGACAAGATGAATTAAAAAACAGATCATTCCAAAATTACTCACCTCCCATAATTACATTACAGCCTCATTTGAAGCCTTGATTATATTATCAAAAGCTGGCAGAAAATCTGTATTTGTTTATATCATTTCTTTTATTTTAATTTCATTATAGCAGTATCCGAGAAAGTGGGTTAGTGACCTATCTGAATGTGTACTTTGATATACAGGTACAAAAAAAGAAAGAAGGTGATTCCTGTTAATACTATCCTCCATATATTACACTATAGCTTGATGGGGGAGGGGGGATGATTCTGTTAAAGTGGGTAAGCTGGCAAATATTCTGTATTTCTATACCCATATTTGTAAGTTTAATTTAGATGTCTTGAAATTATTATAGCATTCTCACACAAAGTGGGTGAGAAACTTTTCTAGAATTGTGATTTTATACTGCATGGATGTATTGGAGAAAAGACAGATGACTTAATTCTTGTACACTATCCAGCTAAAGTTACATTGTAGCTTGATGACAATCACCCAATTCTAAAGTGGGTAAGCTGGGAAGAAATTCTTCCTCTCTACAAGTTTATGATAAATGATGTAAGCTCTTAAATCCTCCAAGTCTTACTTTCCATGCAAGACAACTAGATCACTCCAAACCTTCGAATCTAGCGATCTCTCGTATGAATAAGGAGGGCCTCCAGTACTGTCAGCTGGCATAGCAATTGTCACCTTATCTTCAGCAACTTGTCAATAACACGTTTAGTACATCCTACATATGCATCTTGTAGAGTGAGTAAGGAGTACTAATGAGATACAAGTGGTCAATAACAGCTGTGCAACAAATGCAATGTTTAAGTAGTCGTCACGTACAGTTGTTATTTTTTTCTTTAAAAGGGTATTTGCATATATCTGACACAAACTAGGCCCCCCCCCTTTCCGTTCCCCATTTTAAAAAAGTCTGGAATTTTTTCCTTTCCTCCCCCTCCCTTTTTGTCTTCATTTGTTGCTCTTTTTTCCCATTATTCTTTGTGTGTTTTTTTGTTTTGGTGTGTATGATACTTTAGGGTTTCTATAAATGAACCTTATATAGGAAAATCAAATAAAAGTAAAGAAAGGTAGGTCTAGACTACAACATTGCTCAAGAGCATAGTCTTCCTCATTAGGCATAGCCATATCTTTAAAAATTTAAGAAATCTATTTTTACCATTTCAATTTTTACCCATGAGTGAAACCCAAATCCAGCTCTGCTATAAACTCTCATTAGAATATTAACATGTTTAAAAATAGTGCATTACACATCATGCGTATCATATTATGTTTGTAAACACTTCCTATCATGAATGTCTCACAAAATTCTTCATTATAATTTTTTTGTTTTTTTTGTTATCATTACTTTATGTGTTTACATATTCCCTTTCTTGTATATATATATATATATATATATATATACAGTGTATATATATACATGTATATATAACCAGAATCAAACTGTTCCTTTAATATGAATGTGATCAGACAATGTAAATGTAAACATGTACTTTGCTGCTTGTTTGATTCAATAAAAATGATTTAAATACCAATAAAAAAAATAAAGTCTTAAAAACGTGACTTACTTCCTCGAATCTCTCTTGCTGCTGACGAACTTTGCACATTCCTTCTTGTTGAAGTGGCTTTCTACCCATTCTCTTCCTCCAGCCTGTACGACAATAAAACAAGAAAAATAATGGTTGATTATAAATATATACACACATATATATATATAATATATATATATATATACTACATAATTCAATGTATATTTGTCATTGTAAACTGCTTTGTTATGAATAATTCTGCTGGGCATGATCTTTGTTATTGTTAGACCAATGGAAACAAAATGTTGTTGTATGACAGATGAATCAATAAATTCAATTAATTCAATTCAATTAGATTTTATGTCTGTTCAAAGTAATAATAATTAGCTTTCTATCCATTTTTTATTTACTCAACCACCCCCCACCCTCTTGACTAAAAAAAAAAAAAAATGCATTTGGGGGAAAAGAAATGGCATCTAACAACATTCGAATAAGAAAATTGGGAACAAAATTGGGAACAAAATTGGGAACAAAATTGGGAAAAATCTGGAAAAATCAAGAAAATAGGGTTCAAATCGGGAAAAATCAGGGAAAGAAAAAAAATCAGGGAAAAAAAAAATCAGGAAAACAATTTAAATGGGTACTTATGAGGCCTGAACCAGTGATAAATCAAGACAAACGGATTAAACTTACTTTTGAATTGGATACTATCACAAAAGATTTGACATCCTAAAAGGCAACATGAAAAAAAACATGGAAAGAAATTAATATCTTGGGGAAAAATGCTCACGTTTCTCTACCAACAAAAATGTACTATAAAAATGAATGTATTGAAAGCAATCAAATGAAAGCCATGTATTTCAATAAATATTTTGTTAACATAGGTAAAAATCTTGCCAATGACATTCCTCAATATCGCACTGATTTTATGAGCTTTTTAGGCAGTAACAATGCTAAATCAATGTTTACGAAACCTACTAATATAAATGAAGTACTAAAGATCTGCTCCTCCTTAAAATCAACGTTTTCTTGTGGCTCCGATGACATAATACTATCCATTGTTAAAAAATGTATACATCAATGTTTTTTTCCTCTTTGTCATATATTAACATATTAAGTATGGTCAAGATCCTAATGCACTCAAAGTTGCAAAAATTGTTCCAATTTTTAAAAAGAGTGACCGTAAGGATGTTTTTAATTATAGACCAATTTCTGTTTTACCCTTCTTTTCAAAAATATTAGAAAAAATTGTCTTTGAACGTTTATATGATTTTATGAATTATAATAATATATTGATTTTGCAACAATTTGGTTTTCGACAAAAATATTCTACATGCCAATATTTCATATGTATGATCGTATAATGCAAGAAATATATAAGGGTAATTTTACTGTTGGTATATTTTTAGATCTCTCAAAGGCTTTTGACACCGTTGATCATGACATACTTCTTTAAAAAATGGAACATTATGGAATCAGAGGTCATGCTCTTGATTGGTTTCATGATTATTTATCAAATTGTATGCAGCATGTTGTGGTCAACGGTGTCAAATCAGATTTGAGTCATGCATTATACGGAATTCCCCAAGGGTCTGTTCTTGGCCCGTTATTATTTTTGTTATATATTAATAATTTTATAAATTGTTCTTCAATTCTTAATTTTATACTTTTTGCGGATGACACCAGTATTAGTCTTTCTAACAAAAAAATCAGTACACTCATTCACCTGTTAAATAAGGAACTCCATAATGTTGTTATCTGGTTGCAATGCAATAAACTGTCTTTAAATTTTGAAAAAACAAAATATGTTCTTTTTAAAACAAAGAATAAAAAGGCTGGTAATGACATTCTTCAAGTCATTATGGATGGCAGGATTATTATTCAAGTATCAAATATTAACGTCTTAGGTATCAAAATAAATGAATTCTTATCTTGGAAACCACATATTGATGATTTATGCACTCGTTTATGCAGAACAACTGGTGTCCTCCGCAGACTTAAATTTACTTTACCTAGACATGTTATGATTTCATTATAATAACACATTAATTTTGCCTCATCTCACTTACTGTTGTATGATTTGGGGGAATACATTTAAAACACACTTGAATAGACTTTTTGTTACTCAGAAAAAAGCAATAAGAACAATTTGTAATGCACCATTTAATAGTCACACAAGCAATTTATTCCTTGAATGTAAAGCATTGAAAATCTCTGATCTTGTACTTATGTATACTTATATCTTTATGTATCATTATCATATGCATGCCTTGCCAGATATTTTTAGCACAAATGCCTCATATCACTCATATTTCACCCGTCAATACGCAGATTTTCATCAATTTCTTCCCAAAACTACAATCAGTCAAAATTCCTTATGTTGTAATGAAATTAAGTTATGGAACGACTTAGACAATGATATTAAACCAAGTAAAACTGTTGATAAATTTACAAAACTTTTGAAGAATGAAATGTTCATGCAGTACAAAAAACATGCCCAATTAAATAATGAATAATTTGCTCCACTTGTTTTGTAATTAATACTCTAAAGCACCGGCTTGGGGCGCATAGGGACGCAGTGTCGCTTGACGCCGTGTCCATGTGCGCTCATGTCTGGTGATTTCCTGTTAATGTGTTATGCTCATATATAGGTCTTTATAATCTTTTCTTGTATATATTTGTTCTCCCTTTTAATGTTGTTTTTGTTGATTTTTCTAATTTCGTGATATATGTCATGGTTGGTGCCCCAACCACAAGTTTGTATTCGAACTTCTTCAGGGGCTCCTAACCCCATGTTTTTATATTTCCATGAATTATTGTATATGTATTTTTATGGTTGAAATAAATTGAAATTGAAATTGAATTGAATATATCAACTGAAAAAGCTACACCAAGTATTAATCACTATATTTTTCATCCATTCAAAGGATGTACGATAAGTCTAGATATGGTATGCGTGTATTGGTTTTATATCGCAGTCTATACTCAATGCCTGGTACTTTCTATTGTATAGACAACTTTGGAGATAGCACGAGTACAAAAGATCCCAAAATATCCACAGATCTTTTGAACATAGCTATTAAGTAACAATAGACCGGTTTACTAACACATTCAAATTTATGAATGTTTCTTTCCTCAGGACCTAGTGACGAGTTATTCCAGTAACATGCTATTAATTAATGAATGAGATAAAATACTTGGAATCCAGTCTGGATAATAATAATACTAGGTAATAATTGTGATTTATATAGCGCATAATAATCATCGACAACAATCCTCTATGCGCTTTACATTATTACATTCATACAACTTACATTATCACATACATATTACATATTAGGCCTACATTATTACATACAAATTACAAATTAATTACATCGAATGATATACCACTACAACAAACAATAATCACTTTTGACAGCAGTCTTAAACATTGCAAGTGGGTTAATTTGTCTTATTGCTATAAAAAAGGTAGAGAATTCCAGAGTACAGGAGCGGAGACTGGGTAGCCTTATCAGTATCAAAACTGTCAATGCTGGATTTGACTCAATAGCATGTTTATACACTGGGAAAATATCAAATAATAAATAACATGAAATTCAAGCTTACTTGCCCTAACGAGAGCTCAAATCCACAGATATGTACATTTATAGGTTTTATGGGTTACAGAAGTACCAGTATAAATTTACCAGATACCAAAGTTCACGCAGATGCATTTAGGCCTGATTGCTAATGTTTGGAATAGACAAGTCACCTACAAGGCAAGCAAGCAAGCAAGCAATGCAGGTGCTCATATAAAGTAGTGAATGACGCTCCTCTCTCACCAAGGATTCTTGCTAGTACTACATACTTTACTTTACTTTACTGTACTTTAATCCAACGATGTTATAGGTCTAAGCCTGTTTATCGATCCAGGATTCTTCCATGGTTACTCCTATTTGTGAGGGGAGGAGATTGTGTGCTAACATGAGACAACATAACACACGATAGTGATACTCAAACCAAACAGGGATAGGAGATAGGTGGGCAGCGGCTCTTAATTAAAATGCTGAAGAACATGTATGTGATCACATAAAAATGGGGACAAAATTTACCATAGTAATAATGTACATGTAATCAATGTAAATGTATTTGTTATGTGTACCTTTCTGTTCACACAACTCCTTTTGGATTTGCTACTAAAGAAAAAGTGTGACTTCCTCACAAGATTTCTATTTCATTAACTGTTACCAAAGCTCTTTTATTGCTTACAGCTCAAAAGTGCTCATGACTGCCATGTATTTTTGCACAGGTTACAGAGAAACACACCTTCATACCCACTTTCACTAAAGCAATATTGGCTACCACCAATCCAGTATCCACACCTGGGCATTACCATATTTCCTTTGGACAGTATGATGTCATGACATCACCAGAAGAGGATATAACACGTCCTTCACTCAATGACTTACCAATAGGTCCATGGTACATACTATACATGATGTAGCTATGTAAATCTTAAACTGCTCATGATAGCTATGTTTACATTCTCATTCTCATCTTTCTCATTTGTAGTATCTAAATATGAATTCCATTTTACGGTTTACCCCTTAGCAGCTTTACCCTTGGGGCTGTAACTGAATGTATTTTATCGATATAGTGCAATCTCTAATCCTCCTATAGAACAACATCCTGCTCAGCAATAATACTGATTAGGCCAAATAACAAAAATAATGCGTGTCTCGTCCGGAGAAGGCAGGGTATTACTATTTACTATTTTGCAATTTTTTGCTATTTTCTTCCAAGATGGCTGTCATGCTAATTATAGCTGGCCAAGTCTATTTATTCACAGATATTGTTCTATGTGAGTATAGTATACTGATGCAATATATGACAAAACAAATGATTTGTATCACTTTATTTTAGAAGCTATTTAAACAAAATGTATATCACAGGCTTTTTTATTTTTTGCTTTTTTCCTTCTGAACAGTAAATAATAAAGAAAAGGAGGCAGCGGCCAAAAAGGAGGCGGCCGGGGACGAGAAACACTTTATTTTTGTTATTTGGCCTTATATTCCAGCTATACTTTCTTCAGTCTATACCAAATAGCAGACTTTCTGATATCAATTTGCAAATTTCAATACATCATTCTTGTGACCACAAACTACAAAGAATATTAACTAATTTTTAAATGTTTGTGTAATTTGGTTCAAAATGCTATTAACAAAATGTGTTTATATGATTTCTTTCTTTTGGAGGAACTTGTTTTAAGGTTGTTTCCCTTAACAAATATGTTCCTATAATTTCTGTGAGAGTTTCAAAGGAGCAAGGTTGCCAAAGGTGGCCAAAAACAGTCAAAAAATGTCACTTTTTTACATTGATAGAGATCCAATTGAAGAAATTGTATGGAAATAAGACATTTCATTATGCTACCATGTAAAAAGAAAATATTTTCCAAGAAGTTTGCCAGTTATGCTGATAATTTTAGTTTTTCACTTTAGAAGTCAATTCACTACCAAAATATTGACACAGGCACACAGCCCCTCATATACAGTCCTGTGATTGCAGTGTTCCGGGATAGCCTTAATTGCACCCATACCCCTGAAGACAAACCTAAAATGCGTTCGTCATCACCCCTTCCTGCACCTGACAAATCTTGCACACTGGCTTTAATAGGACTTCGCTAGTGCACTCTTCTTAATTTTCATACAAAACACTTTGAAATCAGTCAAGAATTTAACCGAAAAGGTGAAGATTTTATTCCAGAGTAATACTAATAGCGATTTTACTTATCTTCCACACGTTCCTGATGAAAAAATGGGCTAACAAGTAACATGCAATATTCAGTGTACATTACAAAAACACTGACCTCTTACATGACTTTGTGATGTTGGTTCTGCCTGAAATGCAAATACATGTAGTGTAGATCTACACAAAAAATATGTTTTACTTTTGGCATTGCCAATTTGATACTTACTTTACAATAACAATTAATGATGATTAGTTTAGGTATACTATTGGCACACGCATAGAGTTCGCTAAATTTAGCGAATTCCCTGCGCGCGCACCTTTTTATACTAATTGCTATATCGTAGAGGTAAAGTAGTCTATAGGTGATAGGTCTAGATCTAGTGTAGACCTACTATAATTAGTATAAAAATTTAGTCAACTGGTGATGGCAGTCGAATGAAAAATGGAAGTGCACTCGACTCTAAATTTGTACAAACTACATAAAGTACAATTTACAAAGTCAAAGGCAAGCATTGAAACGATTCTCAACAAAAATTTGAATAGATCTAGGCCTAGGTCTAGTCTAGATTCTAAACAATATCTCTAGACTTTAAAGCTAACTCTATACTATAGAATAAGATCAAATCAAATAGCTAGACCTATTGTATTGTCCTAGACCCTATACTAGTATAGACCGAAAATTTCTGTCTCTTTCGTTCGTTAGCCTCTGATTTGGGTAGGGTCGGCTCCTCTCTTTAAAGACAGAAGCCGACCATAGGCGCTCCCGTGCGAACTCGGTGGAACGGATCTGGCCACCAAACTAGCCACCAAGCTTTGGCCGAAAATGAGCTCCGTGTTGAAATTCTTGCAGCCGTATTTTAAACTGTTACTGACTTACTGTCAATGGATGACGTCATCTTCCTTCATGCGCAGTAACAGTTTAAAATACGGCTGCAAGAATTTCAACACGGAGCTCATTTCGCGATAAAATCGGAAAAAGACCCTTAAACGCATCATACAGTCAATCTGGTAAGTGGAACCGATGTAGTTTAGCCTAGGCCTAATTTACAATAATAAATGCATCGGATATGCATCGGGTAAAATGTATTTTGGGCATAAGTTTACTGCTCGGACGCGAGCATTAGTTTGCAATGCAGCCGCTATGGTCGGCTTCTGTCTCTAAAGAGAGGAGCCGACCCTACCCAAATCAGAGGCTAACGAACGAAAGAGACAGAAATCTTCGGTCTAAAGACTAAACTCTAATTTACTAAATAGTACTAGACAGTAGACTCTAGTCTAGATCTAGACTGTTACTGTTTGACAGTTAACAGGTAAATCAGTGGGCTTAAGCTGCTTAGAATATTTGATAATCGACTTATTGAAAAATTACTAGATCTAGACCTAGCCCTAGATCTAGATCTAGAGCTAATTAAATTTGCATTATTGCAACACCATGGGCATGACACCAACTGCAACACCTGGGACTACACATCAATTCTGCTTCGAAAATGACGATACATTTCAACGAATTGTTCGTAAGAATCTCACCATTTTAGTTATCTGGCTTCTGTACACACGTTAAGACGGACATACCAAAGATCTTGATCATAATCACAGAAATAATGTACTGAAATAACAACTTCGTAGTACTGTTTAAAAGCCGGTATCTGATCCATGTGAAATGGCATTGCAGACGTCGACAATTTCAAAGGGATATCAGAATTTATCGTATACAATATCTCAGCGCGCAATAGACTCGACTCGGTACCGGTACTGATATAGCGCATGCATACAGTCTATGCATACAGTGTACAGCGCAGCACATCATGTGGAAACATAAGGAACGGTGATAGTTATTCCGCCCCCACAAGTTGAAGTTTCTACATTTTTGTTAGAAAGGGATTTTTTTTCTTCTTCTTTCTTTCCGACTTTCAGCTTGGATGAACAACAAAACAAAGAAAAATGGCTTATTCCTTTTTGAGCCGGATATATATTTGTTGTTCATTTTGTTTGTTTTGTGTTGTGTTGTTTGCGTAGAGACAAAGATATGCGCTATGTAAGTACGGTATATTATTATTTGTTTTGTTTTAGTTTTGCTTTGCGTTTTTTTTTCTTCAAAAAGTATTACATGCACTGCACGAATTTGCTTATCAACATTTTCACCCATTTATTTTCCTTGGGTTTCTTGCTCATATCATAGGCAAATATTTGTTATTCTACAAACTTATACTGCGGGACTATACCTTTATTCCTTTAAGACAATCTTTTCAAAAATTTCTATTTACAACATGCACTTTATTTGTTTAGGAAAACATGACACCGTTGTGGGATAATCCTTTTAAAATAATAAACTGCTTATCTACCATGTCCATATTATATGAATAGGAAGACATGACACCGTGCATCCCGCCGTGCATGCGTCCCCACCCAATAATCATCGCAAATAATCTTTATTGGTTCGTTATTTCAATTATGTCATTTCCTAATTCTCAAACTTACCATTGTGCTTTAATCGCTTTCCAAGCTATCGGACTTTTTGAGTATTAAAGTGGATCGGAACCGCTGAAGAACGAGTTAATGCCCTTAATCCAGAGCTAGAGCGCTGAGCGCCTCTGAAGACGAAAAACTCCTCAGTCAAACAGCTATTTCTCGGTTGGGAACAGCCTTGCAGCGAAGAACTCCATGTTTAATCCTGTTAGTCTGAACTGCCTGATATCTTGTGAGCTGCTTTGCTTTACCCCTTCTCGGGAGAGAGCGAGGAAGAGAGGGGAAAGTAGAGTGCCAAATTACCAGAAAGTTTTGACCAATGAGAAGCGAGATTCGTATTGACATTCAGCGAATAGGAAAAGGGGGAACACGTCGCAGCGAAGAGGCGACTTTGCTAGGCGTGCGATCAATCGGCTGGCCTGGAGATCGCAAAATTGGATTATGTTGCTTCTTTTTTCCATGAAAAGGCAAAAGAGTGGATTATTCTTATCATTGAAATCAATGATGATTTTTATAACCTGACATTGTAAAAGAGAACATAATCACTCTAATTATATACAGTATGTCTGTTTAATGAAATATTGCGATCTGACGATGTTTATGTATTATAATGTTTGTTTATCAAATGATAAAAATCAGTATAAATAAATGCAATACAATCTGTCAAATTTAAAAGTAATAAAAGAATGCTTAAAACAAAAAGCAGTAAGATTAAGGGAGTGAAAAGGGATAACTGAGATAGAGAGAGTTCTATAGTAAGAGGTAGTACAATGAAAGAAGAAGAAAGGGAGAGAGAGAGAGAGAGGGGGAGGGAGGTGGAGAGAGAGAGTGAGAGGGGGAGAGAGAGGGAGTGAGAGGGAGCGAGAGACGGAGGGAGAGAGAGAGAATGAGAGAGAGAGAGAGAGAGAGAGGGGGGCGGCGGGGTAGGGGGGAGAGGGAGCGTATAAGGAGCATGCCCAGAATGATAATGGGTGAAAAAGTCAAGATTTCTCAACATCGAGTGTTTCTTTTCCTCGGAAGTTGCTAAAATGTACGACCTTGACGCTTCTCGTTGTTGGCATACTTATTCCTCATCACCTTCGACATTCCAGTCAGTGATTGCTGATGATGATTGAAAGCAACATTTCAAGAACAAGACAATGGAAAAACAACTTGAGATTTTGATGAATGGTGCGGCGTAATGTCGGATGATAACTGCAATAAAACTACAGTGGATACGAGTGGATAATGGCATTTCAGCACTAACAAGGACTAAAATATGCATTCACACACACACACACACACAAAAAAAAAAACAAGGACTAAATGCTTGTCAGCTTGGAAATTATTAATTACGTACACAAGGTTTCATCAGTAGTTCTCAATAACCTCATTACCCCCACCCCTCTCCATGTAAGATATCAACAATTGTGAAGAAGTTTGTTTGTTTGTTTGTTTGTTTTTCAAGATGTGTGATGGTTTGCCTGAAGTATATACCCGATGTAACTGTGAGTCCCCCGGTGACGTTTGTGCGGTCTGTATGTATAGCTATATCATCTGCCATGCCTACGCGTCAAATTTCATCATCCGACAAAAGTAGGACGATCAACTTTTATTATTTAGTAGCAACAAATATCATTTATGGCCCTGTCACACCTTGACGATTTAGCCAGCGTATGCCGACGTATGAAAAATTTGGCGAATACGCTGGCGTACGTCGAATAAGACATATTTTTGGTCATCAACTTAAGTGAAGGTCCAAGAACTCATGTTGGCTGCAGCGAACATTTTAAGGTTTTCTTGAAGTCTATAATTATACCAAAGATGAAAACAACTCGTATTGCATCACATGCATAAAATATATCATACTAGGTCGAATCATTATATTCGATCCAAATTCGATCTTGTTACTGACTTACATGATTATAATACAAGAAATAGCCGATTCAAATTTAACTTACCGGAAAGAGTAGATAGGTAATATTGGAAATTCGTTTTATTACATTGCCATAAAACATTGGAATTCCCTTCCTAATGATATAAAGGAAATAGAAAACTTTGATCATTTTAAGAGGAAATTAAAGGAATACCTATCACTTGAGAGTCAGAGGAGAGAAGCGAATGACATGTTATATGATTGAAATATAGCCTGAAATGAATACAGAACACTTTCCTTTTCTCTGCCAGGTTCATACTTTTTAATTTTGTATACAGTACTTATGTTTTTGTACGTTTTAGAAATTCAACATATTCATCATTATTTTCCTCTTCTTCCTCCTCCTCCTCCTCCTCCTCCTCCTCCTCCTCCTCCTCCTCCTCCTCCTCCTCCTCTTCCTCTTTTTCTTCTTATTTAGATGCAGAAAAACAGGAGACACAGAGCAAAAAAAAGTTTGAGGGAAATCGGATCACTAATAAGGAAGTTATGAATTTATTTACAAAGTATGAAAAACTATGGAACAATGAAAATCACTAAACAAATTGCTGAATTGGTTATCAGTTTGTGACGTCATTGCATCACTAAACTACATGTATATCAATAGTGCTTTACATATTTTTATCCCATTAATTTCCCTTTTTATCCCCAAGAACTTGATTTCCCCATGTCTTTGCCCAGGTTATATGATTCGTTTCATATTGCATGCATGACATTTCACAATCTTTTATGAACTTTTTTTCAAGGGTGGGGAACACATTATCAAATGTCCCCCACTCCCATGTTTTTGACCTCCTTTATCATGAAGCTCAAGTATTGCACTGTGTACCAAACCCTGTGTCCCGTTGCCCGTGGCACACACCTTTATCATGTTTTGTATAATGCGACTCATATGCGAGGGCAAGTCTTATTACTTGTTGGATTTTAAATAAAGCGAAAATAATTTTGAACTCTACCTGCAGGACCATACGGTCTGAGAAGCTAAAAATACAATTTGTCTGGTGAAACGCATTACATTTTCTACTTAATTTGTTTGTGAGTTCATTTTTCATGGACCTTTATTTACCCTGGGCTGTCAACAATTCAGTAATGCACTGACAGTTTTAGTGTATATTTTATTTGAAAAATTAAAACGATAACCCAGAACAAAAATTGAAATGCATAATCAGTACTTGCAATTGTATTTCATTGGATAGATTAGGATAGACATGATTACAATTCAGCATTAATATCTCGAGTTGTCACTGCCACAGATCAAAGCCGTTGCACTTTAAAAGAAGCCTTGATTTTTTTTGATGTATTATCTGTGTGTGTTTTTTTTAACGAACATGATGATGGTAATTATACTGATTAGAAGAAATCTCAAATGTTATGAATAAATCAATTATTACTAGTATTACATGATGATCAGTATCTATAGCTAAATATGTAAGTAAAGGGATTATATTTAGATTATACTTTCATTTTGAATTCAGTTTGTTCAAGACATAATTTAATCAGGTGTTATGGTAAGGATTGCTAACAAACATGACAAACTATATTCTTGAACTCGAATCATATAGCCCGCAACTTCCGAGTTATTTCCTGATCGAATGTTTTGAGCTTGCTACAAAATGGTGCTCAGCACTCAGCAGCACAAACTCCGAGATTTCAAGTATAAAACATGATTATCGCCAAGTTGTAACATTTCGACTTAATAAAATTTTGGATTCACTAATCAGGAGATATGTCATACTCTATATCTCTCTATTTTAAGTGAAGATGCGTAAACCGAAGATGTTTTTTTTTTGTTATCGTTAATGAGGTGGACTGAGCATTTTGTAGACATTTAATTAATGATAAATGGAATGTTATCATACTAACCGGTAAGGTAAATGGAATGTATATTATTGTGAGATTTTTCAGAGTTATAATAATATTCAATATCTAGATGCAGGGGCGGCGATTTCTTTTCATGACCGGACCGGAGGGGGGGGGGGCGAAATGCGAGGGACGAGGGAGCATAGTGAACGAGAGGGGCGAAGGTGACGGAAGTGACTATACCCCCTCACAGGTTTTTGAAGTTTTGTTGTGTTAAAGAATTACATTCCTTAGCAAAACTATAGTATAAAAACAAGCAATATACTTTTTTCACACTTTTTTTTTACTTTGACGGTAATTAGTGTGCAGTCCAAAGGGTTGTAAATATTTAGTAGGTAAATGTTAGTAAGTAGGGAGCTTGGGCATGGATGGGATGTCTATTTCCCACTCTAGGCCTCTGTCATGTACATGTATATTGATATCGCTATGGGAGTTGAAATGGCAAATATATAGACTATGTGGTAGTGGTAGTGAACTATTAAAACCAACCAATATTACGGAATACCTGTAACATGCAAAATGGCACCAAAACAAAAAGCGGAATATTCATTTTTGTAGCACTGATCTATTTCTATAACTCTTAATCTTGTAAACATATATTGTAAAGTGTGCTTACGTGATACCGATGGAATACAGATTTTCTACAATGTTTACTTGTACATTTTGAGGGATAATATTATGCGAGAGAGCGTAGCGACCGATCGAGAAGATTTTTGAATTTTTATTTGTCTAAACTCTGCACTCTTGGGCCCTCCAGAACCTAAAAGTGTGTTGCAGTCTTTAGTCAGTATTTGCTATACATTTTTTAATTTGCTCTTTTTCAAAATTTCCGGGGGGACAATTCCCTAAAAGTTGAGGGGACGTGTCCCCCGTCCCCCCGTCCCCCGGGATCGACGCCCCTGTCTAGATGGTCACTTATTACTAACTTACATCCGTTTTATTTATACATTATATAATATTTTATATAGTTTTTTTTTTACAAATTACAGCCATGACTTACAAGTTGCTTTTTTAGTTTTGTCTTTTTGCACAGTGTCACAATGGATGGACACTCAATATTTTGACGAAAGTGATAAAACAAATATCTTAAAATATACCAAAACAGTGTACCAAAACGTTATGTTAGTGATAATGAATAACAAGACAGGTACATGTAGTTATTAATTTTAAACCTAACTGTTGTTATCAAGATGCTTCACAGAATGATTTCACATAATAATGACAATAATAAAGCTTGTATATAGCAAATAAATTGTCTCCGAGTCTTTATAAAAGTGACATAAGATATTCCCCTTTCAGAAGAAAAAATCCATTGGAATCTAGTCAATGATTTTCAGTCAAATATTACTAGAAAGTATGCACCAAATCGCGCCCAATGAGTTTGAAAGTTCAATTTTCTTTCAACTTCTGAGGGGGCCGCAACACCCCCCTCAGATAACCCCCTGTCCGCGCAAGCGCGGAAGGTTACTATAATACTCCATTGTGCCCCCACATATTAAAAAGGATTGACGCCCCTGTGCCAGCGTATGGCTCATACGTCCCGCATATGCGGGCCATAAGTTGTAGGTAAGTTATGAGATCGTTGACACACGTTGACACACGTTACTTGTATTACTCATAAGTCGGCAAACGTCGAGATAATTTCTAGTCTACCCAAAACTTATTTCTAACCTATGAGTAATGTGCCTTGAACCTCTGTCGAACTTATTTTCCAACGCATATTGACGTATGTAGACGTATTTGACGTGTTCCGGACGTAGTGGTAGCGTTGGTTATCGTAACGTTCTATAAAACTTACTATTACGTTATGTATAATTATGTCCAACTCGTTATTAATACGCGTTGTATACGCCCAAAATTGAGAAAGAAAAACATCGATAGTGCAGCGTAAGCGTTTTAGAGAAATTCTGATACGTTGGCTAAATCGTCAAGGTGTGACAGGGCCATTACCAACGCTAAGTACTTTTATAACGTTTATTTATTTGCTCCTCTCTCTCTCTCTCTCTCTCTCTCTCTCTTGCTCGGGCCCCCACCCCTGGCAAAAAGAAGTTAAGAAGTTATAAAAGAAGTTTTAAAAAAGATGGTAACCACAACTTTACTTTTTTTGTGCTCAAGAGGGGTGGGGGGGGTGTTGAGTAAAAAAAAATAGTGCTCACTACTCCCCCGCCGCCGGCTGGATCTGCCCCTGGTGACGATAATGGTCGATGGTGTGACAAGCACACGGGGTAGTTCTTCTATTTAGCATGCTACAAACAGGGCATTGGAAATAGCTGGGAGAGAGACTTTTAAAAGTATGTTAGTTAGGTTTTAGATACTTACTAAAAGAAGTGAAGAGACTAAACAGTACAACTCAGTTGACAAGATGACCCATAGAAGTTAATTAGCTTATATCCTGACTATCAACAAAAAGTGAAGCGAAGCTATTTGTGACTTTCAGTAGGTGTTAATAAGCCGGTAATTTTAGAGGGAAACAGTGACATCCGACAATACTTTTGTTATTGTATAGTTACGAGCCTATACTGTCTTGGTTCTCCTGAATTGTAGCCAAACGTTGGAGTTTAGATTTGTATGTATTATTATTGGGGGCAGGGCGGGGGAGCACCTTCTGTTTCTATGAAAGAGGGAAAACAGACGCCTCATAATGGTGAAATGGTCTAGCGTTCCCGATCTAGTGGCCCGGGTTCGATTCCAAGAGTGGGAAAAGCATAGTTTTTGTTGGCAGACATGTTCAATCTATATCCCAAAGTCCATTGACAACTTTGTAAGCCCCAATCCTCGAATATCTTCGGTTTTTATAATTTCAACAGAGTAAATCTAAGGCAATATTGTTTTTTTTTGTAACCCTTAGAGCCTTATATTATAATTATAACAAAATGAAAACTGAGCTTGGGTTTATAATCATGCTTGGTCATAATAATATTAGTCAAGTCTAACAAAGGAATTTATCAAGTGTTGCAATTTTTTAACATAAACCCAAGTTACATCAGTGCCTCTCCCCACTCTTTCAAGTGCCCCAAAAGTGTCGCTTTTACTTCAGATAAGTACCATTTTCCTTTGTAATTATGTGCAATTTCTCATGTAAGAAGTGCCACTTTCATCTCTTATGAGTGCCCCTTATTAAGTATGAGAAATACCCATTTTCACCTCTGATAAGTGCCCTTTTACTTTAACTTGACTGCCCTTTTCCTTTTAATGAGTGTCCTTTTCCCCGCCCCTACTCCGGGAACGGAGGGACCGCTTCATGTTCCAAGAATAAAAGGGGTACTTTTCACGCAACAAAGTCCGGCTCGTAGTACACACAAACAAAATCGGCCTGTATTGACTTTACACACCGGACTAAGGGGGTGCTTTCAAAGGGAGGGAACATGCATGCGCGTACCCTAAATACCACTGAGTGGGGGGCCTTTTTATTCTGATTTGTGCTTATTTTCCCTTTCTAATAAGTACCTCTTCCCCTTCTTATAAATGCCCCTTTTCACCTCTGATAAGTGCCCATTTGAAAAAAAAATGATAAGTTCCCCTTGTTACCTTCGATGAAATTGCCCTTTGATAAGTGCCCCCTTTTTACCTAAATTTCCCACCGTGTCGCTTACACATTATGCACCTTTGAGGTAATCTTAAGTGTCATATATTATATTCAGAGAATCGGAGCATGCATGCAGCTTTGTGCAATAGAAACCTTTTTTCTATATAGGCCTATACCACTACGATGGAAGGCAGTGGAGCCGGAAGGGGCAGGGGCGAAATTCCCCCAATTTTATAACTGCGCCCCTACTTATATCGTGCGAGTCGTTTTCAAAGCTATCACACGTCCCTTCTCTAGGCCAAGGTGATCAATATTATCCTTTGTTCATAATATATAGGTATAGACAATATAATATAAAGGTTCAGACAGGTACGGGTTTTCAAACTCAAGGCAACTGCATTTACATCACCAGATGTCATTCATGTTAAAAAGACTGAGACATAATTACTATGCGTGATATTATTATGACAAGATGTTGTTATCGCCCCTCATCTCCCCTCAAACAATAGAATTATCATAGCCCCCTATACAGAGGCGGCCCTCCCGGGGGAGCATGGGGGGGCACAGTGCCCTCCCACTTTTTCAAGCACCCAAAAAGTGCCCCTTTTTACATAGAAAAGGTGCCCCTTTAACTTTTTAAGAAGTGCCCCTTTTTACATAAGAATAGTGCCCCTTTCACATTCCCAATGGCCATATCAATTTGTAAAAGTGCCCCTTTCCCTTTTCAACTCTGATAAGTGCCCCCTTTTTTTGGACACGTGCCCCTTTTACTTCCCATTTTTCTTGCAATAAGTGTCCATTTTCCATTCTCATAAGTGCCTTTTTAATCTCTAGTAAGTGCCCTTTTCAGGTACGAGAAGTGCCTCTTTTCACTTTTGATAAGTGCCCCCTTCAACTTTGATAATTGCCCTATTCAAATCTGAGAGTTGCCTCTTTTACTTTGACAAGTGCCCCTTTTCCTTTCTAATAAGTGCCCCTTTTCCTAATGATAAGTGCCCCATTAAAGAAAGAGTCCCTTCCCCTTCTCATAAGTGCCCCTTCTCTTGTAAATGACCGTTTTCAAGTACGAGCAAATACTCCTTTTCACTTCAGATAAGTGCCCCCTTCACCTCCGATAAATGCCTCCTTTAAAATCTGATCGGTGCCCATTTTCTTTCAACTAATTCACATTTTCCTGTATTATAAGTGCCCTTTTTTCATTTACATAAGTGCCCCTTTCTATATCTGGTCATTGCCCCTTTTCAGGTGCCATAAGTGCCTCTTTTCACCTCTGATAATTTCCCTTTTAACAATCATGATACGTGCCCCTTTTCCTTTCTAATAAGGGACCTATCCCCTTTTCATAAATGCCCCTTTTCACCTCTTATAAATGCCCCTATCAAAATCTGATGGGGTCCCTTTTCCGTCGACAAATGCCCATTTCCTATTCTCATGACTGACTTTTTTCAGCCCTGGTGAGTGCCTGTTTTTGAGGGTGTAAAAGTGCCCCATTTTCACCTCTGATAATTACTCTTTGTACTTTGACACATGACCCTTTTCTTTTCTGATAAGTGTCCCCTTTTCCTCTCATCATTAAACGCGCCCCTAATTTCAAGCGACTAAGATCAATTTCCCCCAAAGCTCGCTCGATCGCTACGCTCGCACGCATCTATAGATGATATACTTATGTTACTTATCTTTTCAGTCTTCCGTTATGAGAATGTGCTTATAACCCCATCAGGATTGGGTTTTCCTCTTTATAAGATGTAATTTTTCGCACTGCGACCTCACAAATCTTAAATTTTCCTCGCTCGCTTCGCTCGCTCGCAAATAATTTTTAAGTCCATCACACCAAGCTGCAAAGTATGATGCTTAAGCAATATCTTGTATGGTGTATAAAGTGACACAAATATTGAAATCATCCCTGATAATGTAATCACAATGTAGGGGTATATACCAATGTCTACAAAATTGTATATTTTCGCCTTGAGATTTCCCTTTGTAGGTGCCCTTTTTTCCCCAGAAAGTGCCCTTTTTCTTGGTGCCCCCCCCCCACTTTGGAAGTCGCTCGGCCGCCCCTGCCCCTATAACATGTGCCCCAAATTTAGAGCGACTGAGAGCAAATTTTCTCAAATCTCCTCCTTAACTTGCTCGCTACACTCGCTCGCTTTTATAGTTTATCTCATAGTTTATTAAGTAGCATAATGTCAATGAAGGTCTTATTTATTCTTTAATTGTGAGATTGTGCTTAAAACCCCATCAGTAGGCCTATCAGTTATTTCATCTTATAATGAGAATTAATCGGTTGCAATGTAACCTTAAAAATCTCAATTCCCGGGGGAATCACGGAGGCCTGTATACATCATCCGCGTACACCAAAACGCGTTCTAAAAAAAAGTGTCACCAGGCGCGTAACGCGTGTATCCCGTTACGGGTATCAAAAACAGGAAAAAAATCAGGAAAAAGGGTATCAAATTCACTGGAGATAATTAAGAAGAAACGTGGAAAGGGTAGGAAATTTGATAGCCCCGGTCGGGAGCATGCAGAACAGCAGAAGGTCCGATAGGATTTTAAAATCCCGTGGAAATACACACGATAAAAGAAAGATAAAAAGCGATAGAAGCAATCCTCGACTAGGGTTTAAAATACCATGCAAGATATTATTGTTAAGGGTATAACTATTCGGAGATGTTAGACGTGGGTATCAAAACTTGACTTCGATTCTCATTTAGGGTGCTTTTCAGAAAATGATTTACGCGAAGGATGTAGCCTACATTGCTAAAAAATATAACATCTATAGGGCATTGTTTCACGAAACCGTCATAAGTCATAAGTTCACCGATCCCATTGAAACATAATATGTATTAAATTTAACATGTGTTTCAATGGAATGTTGTACTTCCGACGGTTTCGTGAATTCCGGATCCCGTGAAACATATTACCTCCGCGGCCACGACACCGGCCCCGCCCACTTTTCTGGAAGGCCCTGATTATTGAGGTCAACATAGCATAATTTCGTTTACTAAGAGATAGCAAAACATTTTTCTGCGGACTGTGGTGAATTAAGTGAATCTTCGGACCTTTATTTGACCATCACATAATTGTTACCTCTCCTTTTAGTCGCCCCATTTTGTTCAATTACCCAAACCCCTAGGATTCCTACCGATTTCCGCTGCGCCCACGTTATCCGCTCCGGCGGGCCACCTCGCCCCTCGACCTCGACCTAGCTTCCAACATAACACGCACCGTACCAGCACAGGCATGGCAGCAAAGCTAGCCACCGGCTAGACAGAAATAACCGTCTGGTATGGGTCATTTGACATTTGTTGACATTCCCCATACACAGACGGTAACCAATACGGCTCGCAACGGGGGGAGAGATTGAGCCGATTGTGCAGCACTTGTTACCCCGAAACTTTCTCCCACGATTTTCCTTATTTAGATCTAATTTTCTGATTTATAAATCAGATACAAAAATACTATGTCTATTTTTCTCCTATGTACAGTTATCAATTTTTAATGAATTATTTCTAAATGCAAAATTTACGGACTTACGTATATGAATTATCCAATTTTTATCTCAGAACCAAGGAAACGGTACGTTCATGCATTCGAACTGGTAATCTATGACATGACCCGCCCGATATATTTCCGGGTCAACCGACCAAAACAAGCCCAATGGCCAATCAGAGCACGTGTTTGATATTGGGCTTATGAATATTCAAACATCACCGGCTCAAGCCGGGCTGACTCATACGTAGCTATTGGACGTTCGAAAAGAAAAATGAATATTCATCAACTTAAACCAAGATGGCTGACAACAAATCTTGTTGACTACAAGACTTTCTCGGATTAATCATTAATATAGGATCTAAATGAGCAAGCTATCGTAAGTCAAAGTAGATATTTCTGTGTTACTTTTCATCTTAATTAATATTCAGTGTAATATTGCAGCCAAATTGATATATGAAGACGTAAAGAGTGAAAATCTCGATGCATATCTCATTCATCGCGGTCCGGCCGAACCGAACCATTCGTTCCGCACACTACTGCATACGCCGTACTTCAGTCTATGTATAGAGGCGGTCAGAGGAGCCAGATGCAATCTCAGCGGAACAACCGTCGATATCAGAGACTGAAGCTTTCGGTCTAGCCACCGGCCAAACACACGCGCCTGACCTTTGACCGGTACGTACCAGTATATATATCGGCATATGCATATTATGATTCGAGTTGCTAGTTGGTGCATGGTGCATGTGAGCAGAGTTCACCTTTTCTCTCTTCGACTTCTGAAGTTTTGTGAAATGCACTTTCTTTTATAAACGTAAGATCTGATTTGAGGTAAGTCAGATAATACTGCAAATGTGTTATAGGAATACCGATCGAAGGATCTTGTGCAACACGTACACGAAGCAGCTCGACTGTCCAGGTCAGGCCTGGTGCAGCCGCCTGCTCGGCGACAGCTTCCGTAGTGCTAGACCAAAAGCTTCAGTCTCTGTCGATTGTTCCACTGAGACTACGTCTGGCTCCACTACTAAGCACTTGACCTCCGGATATATGTGTATGGCCTATGGGGAATGTCAACAAATGTCAGTTTTATTAAAGAATTTCTGTCTACTGTAGTGCATGCACTCGGACTAGCAGTAGTTGAATAGTCAGTGTTCAGCCTTCAGGGAAGGTATTCTGAACATTGTTGTATCTTTTGTGTTATCTTTTGTTGTATCTTCCAGAGATAACACAGCGCTAATATTGTTGTAAGTTGGTATTCTGAAAATCATTTTATCCCTGTGTTATCTCTTGAAGGACTGCCTCTATGAGTCTATCTTAACTTTGACAGGCCCATTTGTTTGGACCCTACCAAGGCCAATCAAGGTCTATTTTATAGATTAACCAATAGGAATACTTTATGCCATTTCTGAAGATGCGCCCAGCGCACACTAATTTTGGGCATAATTAGTTAATTGAGTGCTTATTACGCGCGTCATCATATGCGCTGTGGCACGTGGATCATGAAGACAAGTAGCGCTTTAAGAAACATCACAGAGATGAGAGCATTAAAATCGTCATATCCTATTATTCCTAGCATGTAATTTCTTTAAAAGTTCTCGTCTGTGATGTCTCCGGTCAACACACAGTCTTCTTCTAACTCGTCTATTGGCACGAAGTTGGTTCTGGGCAAGGAAGATTGCCGCCATTTTATCAACACAAAAGATACAACAACCCCCTACCTATCGAAAATAATATCGCTAGTGATATTCGTTTGTCTCGCAATGTGGTCAAAAAGGAATCTAAAGGATCTCGACGTTTCGTGCGCCGCTGCAACACTTCGTCAGGTGATAAAAACTAATGTAAGCAAGGGTGCTTTATACTCTGGGAGGACCGGCGCGACGGTCTATAATTCGATCGATAATCGGAAACAATAATGCACAAGGCCTATTGGCCTATCGGCTGATTATGCAAATGGCTTAATGGTCGACGCACACGGTGCTCAACCAATCAGAGGCCGCTGGTTCGGCTAATTATGCAAATAGCCTAATGGTCGACGCACACGGTCGACGCACACGGTGCTCGACCAATCAGCAGGCCGCTGGTTCGGCTCGCCTGCTGGGCGGAAGCAATAGCGAGCTCAACCAATCAACGGCCGCTGGCTCGGCCCCTCTGCTGAATGGAATCGACCGGTGCTGGCCGGCTGGACGGGGAGAGTCATGGCGGCGTATCGTACGCATCCAAAATTCGGGGATATCGATCCCGTTGTCTCTGTTGAAATTATTGGGATTGAGACGGATATTGATAGCTTCTTTTACCCCCTACCTGTTGTAAATATTGTTGTAAATACCATGCAAGATAAGATAATATAAAAGATACAACAATTTTCAGAATACCAATTATCTTGTCATATTATCTCTTGTGCGCATATGCAAATGAGGATTAAGCACCATTTTATTAATAATACGCACAATTAAAAGTGCACAAAAGTTTGAGCGCAGGCGCGGCCAAAGAGATGAGAGAAAAGATACAACAAAAGATACAACGAAAGTTACAACAATGTTCAGAATACCAACTTTATCTTATCTTCAAAGATACAACAATATTAGAGATAACACAGGGTTCAGAATATGGCCCCAGCTCCGTGTTGGTGACCCTAACTAAGACCCTAAGAGTAAGACGAGAAACCGACGTGACTCTGTACAAAAATATCTTTATTCTTGTAATGACTACTACTACATGTATGGTACATTATTAATTATGCTATGCTATTATTATGTTTTAAAATTTCAATTAAAAATTGCTGTGAGAAATATTTCCTTGTGAATTTGCAATCATGCAATCACTGACTGGCACGGAATATATTATTGCGCAATCGTGCTTTAATTCTAAAATTTCTTCACATTGCTGAGATGTAGCTCAAAGCGATTGCCAAATGTGCATTGTGATTTTGATATGTGCCATTACATGCAATAATGTATTGACTATTGTATTGTTCTATCTATAGAGTTTATAGACTCTACTTCGTAATTGTAATTATATTGTCAACAGAAAGTAACATGAATTCTAAAAGAAGATGATTCTCATTTGCTTGGTGTTGACATTGCATTGCCCCGCCCCTCCCAAAAAAGGTGTGCATGCCCTATATCTCAGACTCTTTCATTTGACTTCTTTCTAGTTATTACATATCTTATGACATTGGTATTTTGCATTGATTTGGGGATTTTGTTTCTTTCTATTTTAAATGTCCTAGAAATTTTGCTTTAGAACTAGAAGTTCTTTTCATTAACCAGGTACACAAAATCTATTTAAGTAAAGTAGTCATCATTGAGATGGAATGCAAAATGATACTAATCACATGAAATTGTTTTGTTAGTGAATGTGTGCCAAATTATTCAGGAATACGAAGAAATAAGTGAAAAATAAATAAACAAAACATAAGATTTTTCAATTAAGATATGACTCGATCATTCAAAATCTGACTCATCATGAAATCATCCTAAGTTATTTGGTGACAATTTTGGTCAACTCTAGTGAATTTAAAGTCTTTCCTGATAAGAGTTCTTAGTGGACATTTCCATCATTGTTCTTCATATCAATATCAACCATCTGCAGTTGTTAATTTTGATAATAGGTCCAGATTAAAATTTCTTATTAAAAAAAAATTAATACATATTTAATGCAAATTAGGAGCAATTCTGCACTAACTTTATTTTTAAAGTAATATTTACTTATATACTGTATGTTGCCAAAAAGCAACAACTTTTTCCCTTTACTTACTTACTGCCCATTATGCCTCCTGGCACATAGGGCAGCAACAAAAGTCTTCCACTCATTCCGATCCTGGGCCAGTCTTTGGATGGTTCCAAATGTGAGGTTCAGGTCTTCCCTTCCACAGTTCTTCGCCAAGTGTTTTTAGGACGTCCCCTCTTTCTTTTGCCTTCTGGTGTCCAGTGGAGGGCTGTTCGTGTGATGTCATCTATGTTCTTTCTCACTGCATGTCCGATCCATCTCCACCTTCTTCTCATGATGATGTTCTCCATGCTGTCTTGATGACATTGGGCATACAGTGCTTCGTTTGAAATGGTGTTTGGCCAGAAAATGTGACATGTTCTTCTCAGACTCTTTGTGTGGAAGACCGACAGCTTATTGAGGTCGTTTTTCATCATTCCCTTTGGTTAACTATATTTGCAAGTTAATATCACCTTAAAATCTCTTTGTCAATGTATTTATTCATACTGCAGATCATCATATTTCATTATTTTATCGTTTCTTCCTTCATTTTGCAGGTTTTTATCATCATTAGGCAGACATGGAGGCATCACTAGCAACTAATATCATCAGTTTCCTCAATAAAACAGGTGGCAGAGATAAATTTTACAGGTAACCAATCACAATCAATTAATACATCTAAAAAGAAATTAAGTGCAGTTGTAGCCTTTGTCCTGTATTAATTCAGTGCTTTCTTTTCTGTTATAGGAGTCTGGTCTGTTCATTTTGATTTTTTGTCTTCCATTTTTTCATTTTGTGTATATAAAATTCAAAATGTAAACTTGACCTGTCCATGTGCATGTAGGCAATTTTTTTTACAAAGTTTACTGATCTGTTCACAGATAATCATTGACCTCATCAATGCATTATATTTGCTGAGCTTTTATTGTTGGTCAGAGTCCATATATTGAGATAACAGCTCCTTGTTTTCTCCTTAAATTGCCCTTTTAACTTATTTTGATTATCCAAAGATGATTTATCCCTTTGTACTCTTTATTTTTTTTGAAGGTTTTCTCATCAGTATAATTTATTTTTTATTCCAAAGATATTTAAGCCTAATATCCACACATATCATTCAATATTTGTGTAGGATAAGTATGATAAAGAATGATTATGAATATAGATATTATTTTCATATCTCTTTGACATGGTACCATGTCATATTTTCTTTCTAGTTTAATGGCAGCCGAGTCTCCAGATTGTTGTATTGGCAGTCCATACCCAAAGTATATTTTTGTAAGCAATTAAACTTTGCTGTGATTTTTAAAAAAAATTGTGAACGGTATGATGACAAGTTACAATTTAATCCAAATTAAAGTTTGTGATTATGATGTGACCCAAACTTTCTAATAATGCTTTGACATTGTAACAGTTGTCTGTAGTTTATTGAGTCGTATTTACCAATTACCATCTCTGCTTCCTCTCTGTTACCTCTCTGCTACAGGACTTGCCAATATGGAAGTCGACTTGTGTGGTGGTGTGTACAGGAGAGCAAACGTGATCCAGACTTAGTGAAGAAACTAAAGGGACTAGACTCTCATCTTAGCACCAGTAGAAAATGTAAGTCTCATATATCCAGTTTAGCAAATGGTCATGGTACGAAATCATTTGCTTTAGGTAATAGTAGTGAATTAGATAAGGTCACAAATTATGCTATTTGTGGATTTAGATCTGTTCATGTTTGTTGGTAAAAAGCTAAGACAACTTTTGAATAGCAAAATGAGAAAGAAATTGTGCACCGTCTAAATGACTTTTAGGAGGGGTTGTGTAAAAAATTCATTACAATTATTACAATTATTAAATAGTATTTACACAAAAGTGAGACATAACTGTGATATGTTATAGACATCAGAAAAGTAGAGTACCCATGTGAGTTGTTATTCTTTTTGTTTCTTCCCTTTTCCAGTACTTAGAATTGGCAAAAGTGTGGAGTTTATAAGAGCAGCACAAAAATCTGTCCATCTGTCAGATCCCTTTCTCCAGTTCACCATCACCTTTGCCAACATTAACAAGGCCTCCTACCTTCTTATCGACCACCTCCTGTGGATGCATCGGATAGGTCTAGTCAATGTCAACAGCAAGTACTACGGTCACCTATCAAGTCGCTTCTGGTTAGCCACTCTTATCCTCAGCCTAAGCACAGATCTGTATGCCATCCTTGGTGTCGTAGGTACTCTTCTTCAGACCGATACAACAAAGGTGTCTTTGGACTCTGATGAAGCTGTGAAGCAGTGTTCCAATGGCTCTGTCTCAGGGACACGCCCCAGCCATGAGACCAATGGTAACAGTAACCACAGGGTGCATAGGACCACACCGAAGCAGGTTGTGATGACACTGTTCAGGTATCATCTAGGACTTATCTTGGACATTCTCAAAAACTCTGCTGACTTGTTCCTGCCATTATCATATCTTGGTCACATCAACATATCATCTGGACTGCAAGGCCTCCTAGGTATGATAAGCTCTATAATTGGAGTATTAACTGTCTGGGATTCCAAATATAAAATGGTGATTTGAATACTGGTCTTGTATGATGATTTTTATATTCTTTTACTTTATACCGATATTTTCTACGGTCATCTTTCCTTAAATTGTCTCTTCATATTTTAATGTAATTTTAAGTTCTAGTATCCACATTTGGTTAAAAATGTATTTTCCCCCCTGAATTAAAAAAGTTTTCATTTAATTTTCGAGACCACAAGTGAAAAAAAAGCTAAATATATTTGGTAAAAAATGCATGATAGCTGATTATTTAGCAAAGAAAAATAATGAAAAAAGGAAGTCTTCCCACCTTCGTGTAGACCCACCTATATCTTTATGTGCATTGAGCTTTTCAATGAAATTAGTTTCCAGTGGGTGTTTTTTTTTATGGATTGTTTACATCTTGCTGGCCTGGATAACCCACCTTTATTTCATCTTTAACCTGAATTTGAGAATCAAGATAAGCTTTTCATGTACTTCTGTATTTTGTGTATTTCAGCCTTTACAGATTAAAAAAAGAAAGGTGAAAGATATCAAACCAATCAGTGTCAAACAATGTACATGTACATGTGTGTAAAAACATAAGAGTGATTATCAAGTTGTTGCTAGGTATATCTTAGCTGGAGTTATATCAAACCAGTGGATTTTATATATTGTACAAAGAATAACATCTTTATATCCCAAGAATTCCTGTTATTATGTTTATCTAATCATTACAATGTCTAATGGATATGAATTGTAAAATGTACAATACTCTTACAGTCTTACTACTTAATCATGAAATATCTTTTTTCCCATATACATCTAGCTAAAAGTGGTTACCTAAGTGAGTATTCATGTACAAAAGTCACGATTGACCAACAATGAGATTGCAGGTCTAAAGTCCATTTATCTAGCACAAAGCAGTATTTGTTTAGTACACTATGAAGACTACCAGGGTATCTAGGTTAGCCTATATTTAAATAAATGGTTTTAATCTTCTGTATCTATTATTATCACACTTTTTTAATATTAAGGGCATTCCGCAGCTTAACTGTGCAGGGCCAGCTGTACATGTAGATTTATAAGTACATATTTTAACCAGTAGCAATTTAAATTCATACAAAATCCTGGAAGGGCCAGCTGATCATGTATTCACCATGCTCTCTACAAGGCCAGGGGGTGTTTCACAAAGATCCTAAGTTGAACTTATCTCTAACTTGGACTTAACAATTATGGAAAGCCGTTAGCATCTTTGAAAATATTTTGTAAAAGTTATTTTAAAAGGCATAAAATGTTGATTCAAATCATTTATATTTTCTATTATCAAGGAGATTTCATGTTCTTGATGTGGAATTTATAAAAAGTCTAAAATACTTGAATATTCGCTTTTGAATATATTTTATTTAAGGCTACAAATGGCTCTCCATAATTTGTAAGTCCAACTTAAGAGTTAAGTTCGACTTAGGATCTTTGTGAAACACCCCCCTGGAGTTCCTTGCACAGTACTAGGAACTCCAGGCCTTGTAGAGAGCATGGTGAATACATGATCAGCTGGCCCTTCCAGGATTTTGTATGAATTTAAAATTGATGCAGGTTAAATGTACATTGCACTTATAAATCTATGTGTACATGTACAAGAAAGCGCATAAACTGCAAAAAGTGCTACAAATTTGTTGCACAGTGCTGACTCTGAATTTGAGAATCGGTTTTATGAGATGTTGTATCAAATAAGAGAATCTTTCATGATAGCTGTGCAATTCCATATAACAATCCAATGATTGGACTACATTCATGATACAGGCTAAGAAAACATCCAGAAATGATAATAAGATTATTCTTTTCATTGAACTTTTGTACTTTTTGCACCATTCAGCAACTCAACATTTATTTTCTTCCAATTAAGACAGATTTGATTCAGTGGAAGGATGGTTTGTTTACGTATTATGTAGTCAATTTTAAGGTTTTATTACTTTCCAATAAAATTGGACAAATGCCTTAAATTTATGTGAATCATTCATTTTTAAAGTGCATACTTTGAAATATTCATGTCTGTATTGAAACTTTATATGTTCCATTTTTATATTGATTTTATATGATGCTATAAAGTGTTTAGACATACTATAAACATAGTAACTAATAATTTTTCTGATTTCTTAATTAAGATATGTCAATCTTTTTTGTTCTATATCTTTCTGTTTGACTTAACTGCCAGTAAAACCAAGTTTATTAAACTGATCAGTATGCCCTTCAGAACATGTGGCTTTAGGACTTATCAATGGGACTGAGATTAATCCTTTATTTCTTAAAGCCGTTTTCTTGGAATTGATTAATTTTTTTTTTTTTTTAAAGGTACATACACAATTACACATGCACATGTACGTGTATATGAGCTCTGTTTTTGTCAGTTATAGGGGCTTTTTTTTGGGGGAGGGTTGTAAAGTGGCTACAAGCCCCCTTGTTGTATTTTTACAGGATTACTTTATTTTAGTTGAATGATCAACCCAGGGGCACTAGTGCACCAACGTGGTCTCTAACCTTGGTTATCCCATTTTTGTTAGTCACTTCACCAAACCGATGCCAAACTGACAGATTCTTCACCCTGCCATGTAAGGTAATTTTGATTTGGTCTGTTGTCGGTCTGGTATTGGTCTTGTTAACTGTGACCGAAGTACAAGTATTAAAAAGGGACTTGATAACATTGTTCAGATGAGAGAAAATGGTGCTAAGGTAGTGACTTCAATGCTAGATGTACAATTCAAGATAATCTGAAATTTTGAGTAAAAACAGACTATTATTAATGATAAAAATTTGGAAAAAATTATCTGATCGATTCCTTAACTCTCCCAACTATAGTTTATAATTAAATTTTAGGTGAATGTTTATCATCACAATGCAAAGAATTGGCTCTATTTACCATTCCAAACATTTAAGTGTTTGAACAAAAGTTAAAGTCTGTTTTATGTCTTATTTTCAATTACAAAAAAATGCATGGTTGAACTTGTTCATAGAAATATTAATATATGTGTGTATAACTTAGTAGGTATTCACATTGATAAATATTGCATCACACAAAATATTTTGCAACAATCTGACATTGCAAAGTGTATTTCAATATTGTGCTATCATTTCATAAGTTATTATATTATTGATTTCAAATGATACTTTCAAGGATAAGCAATTTATGTTTCTAACCTGCTTTATGTGCAAAGAAAATCTAGGGATTCTCTACGAGTACACACTATGAACATGACGGACAAAGAAAGAGGACAAAATATACAGTTCCTCATTCTACCCTCAACAATTGCTGTGGTAGACAAAGAAACATCCCTTCACTGCTATTATGTAAAAATGTGTAGAACAGGTGTCACATGCATATTCACCTGTTCTACTTATTTTTACATAATAGCAGTGAAGGGACGTTCCTTTGTCTATCACAGCAATTGTTGAGGGTAGAATGAGGAACTGTATATTTTGTCCTCTTTCTTTGTCCGTCATGTTCATATGACATGTACCGTTATTAATGCACAAGTGTAGTATTGTGCTCTTCTGTGAGACTGTTTTACGGCCTTATCTGTTGAGAATGTTTGAGTCATGTATTACAGCAAGAAATGCATGTAGACACTTCAATCTTTTTTTTTGCAATTACCACAGTAATTTTTTGTATGATAAACCATGTGCTTACTGTAATGTACATTACATGCATTAGAATGTGAAGGCCCAATTTGATATTTTCAAAGGGAATGGGCAACCTATGTACAAGAAATTCCTAAATAATTATTTATTACAGTATTGGTTGGATTATAGTTACTGAAAGCCCTTTTTTAGCTTCTCATTATGTGAAAAAAAATGCCAGGACAAAGTAATATGATGTCTGTTTGTGTCCTTGCAAAGGGGCACTTCTGCTGTAATGGAAGAATGCAAGATTACTAGTGTCTGCATGTGAACTATGACAATGTAATTATATTCCAATAGCAACATGTTGAAAGTATCTCCATGCAAGATTTTATTTTTACTCCTTCTATATAGTTTTTATAAGTGTTGATGATTTGTATCTGCTTTAACTGGGTGATAAGATATTTTTTATCATTTCACTGTTACGGCAGATAATAATCACAATTTTAATATCAAAATCCAAGAGAAATAGAATACAGCTATAGTTTTGCATAGAGACACTTTCAAATGATATTGATTTAAGTATAATCAAACTTTATGAAATGTGATTTTATCTTTATGATAATCAATTTTTAATGTTGAGAACTAGTATCTTTGTGACTCTCTATTACCAAGGAATCACTCATAAGTAGTTGGATGTTATAAAGTTAATATTTAGGAACATCCATTATAATATGCATATTGCCAAATTTTAGGTCTTTTGTTTCATTGCATAAAACCAAATAAGTTTTCATAACCAGTCACCCATTAGATTGTTACACATGAAAGTTATAAACACACATGTAGCAATCTAAGAATAGAAATGGAGTATATTAAAGTGCGGGTTCAAAGAAAATCACAAATATGGCAAATAACGTATCACTAGAAACTGGTAAGCTAACAGATGGCCATCGTACACGTTTTAGGTCAACTACATATCGGGCGATTTATAAAAATACAAATAAAACCACCTCCATAGCATCTGGGATATGCGAGAGATTCGTCAGAAAAATAACGACATGTTAATGCCGTCACAATATGAACCAATCCTGCCCAAGCAGACGACATCCCATACAGAATGAACATAATTGCAATGCTATTATTTCTCAAATTATAATGAGTTTAGTGTATATAAATGTGATGGAATTTTACACCATTCAAAAAGGATATGAAACCGATTCTGATAACTAAATTCTTTTGTTTGTAAATACACAGGATAGGGATTAATGAACAATCAAAGAAACAACACTTTCAAATTTAAAACCCCCCGGAATGATAACATGGACGCATTTGTTCCCTCTTGAAACGCCGAACATACCGCGGTGTATGCAGCTGAAAATACAATGGCGTCTTATTTTGTTTACAAGCGAAAGATTCCTTTATTTTTGTATCGCTGCATTTTTCATCAAAATAATACCATGCGCGGGGTTTAGAGTGAGGCAATAGATTAAACATTTAGCTGACGGTAGTGAAGTAAGAGAAATAACTGAAGAGAAGATGACGAAACAGGCACTGAAAATGTGTGAGATGTCATGGGACATCGTCTGCTTGTGCAAATCATGTTCAACATGTGACGTCACACATCTCAGCAGCGATCGGAGAGCATTTCAGGTGCTATGCCGGGGCTGTATTTAAGCGTTTTGTAATTCATAATAATCATTACTTCGAATGTTTCCAAGCATTGAATTTTGATAACCTTGTCAAATCAAAGTGTCACCTTTGCAATAATGACAATAAAGTTAGTTTTTAAAATCAATGAACATTCTCTTTAACAGAATTGTAATTAAGTCTATGCATAAACACTGAGCGTGTCCAAATACAAAATACTACCTGTAGAAAATATATATATCCACTTCTTTTTGTTTAAAATTCAAAGTTTGTCTTGTTTAACATATTCCTGTTTTCATCGGAATATGATTCTTTGTACATTTGTATTAACTAACACTTGAAAATTATGTATTGGTTTATAATGCATATTAATAGCTTATGTTACAGTATGATATTTATATGTATGGTGGTAAAGTATTTTATAGCATTTATTCAGTACTTGAAATGACAGGGATGATGCAATCATGATAGCATGAAAATCATGATGTGAAAATTGATTTATGAAAAGCAATTTGATTCTTGTATAATTTTTTCATTTATGTACCGTATATTTCTCAGCTTATTCCATGTATATATTAATGATAAATTGTTGTTACCTGCCTTTATTTGTGATGATAAGATCACATTAAAATGAAATGATAACAAATGAATGCTTTCTTTCTCTTCCATAGTATCCTGAGTTTAGTTATTATTTCACCAAAAGAATCAATATTTTTTCAGTTCCATGTGGATCATTTCGAAAAGAAGAGAAGAGAAAAGAAAGACGGCAAAATTTCACTTTGGATGTTTGTCTCAGATCAACAATTAATTACAAGTACATAGAACTTGAATATGCTACATGTACACCTGATACATATACATGTATTTCTCATTCATTTCGTTTTGTTTCGTGAACTGGAGAAATAGTACAGCTATGCAAAAAATAATCACAGGAATGTTGTTTGAAGGTTATACATTTATTTCTCAGTTTATTCCAACAATAGGAAGTACAAAAGTCAGTTGCCTTCACTTTGAACTCATTCAAGAAATCAGAAATAATTATTTATTCTGTGCTTTCCACTTTGTTGGTATGCTGACAAATTGCTGATTAGAATCATCAATGGAATCCCAGTTTAACAAACTTCTTGGGACCTAAGAAGTTACCTTGTTATAATGTAACCTTGTTTTTATATCAGGGATAAAAACAAAAAATACACAGAAGTGGACAAGCAACACTGTCTTTTATTTAAATGAGAATTTGTTATAACTGTTCTTTATAATGAATTCCCATTTATTACAAGTCGATTATTGGAAGAGCACGATGAAACTGAACAGGTTAGGATATTTCGTCCACCAAGCATTCAGTACATCCATTAAATTGCAAGGAACATCTCCACCATCCATAAGCTACATTTTGTTTATGTATTTATATACAGTTGGGACTATAACATATCCATATATTCTGCAAAACAGAAAATTATCCAATTCATACTCGTTTAGGAGGTATTCATGTCCTTCAAAGTAGAAAATAAAATTTCTCATACAGATTCTGATGAAACTACAAAGTAAGGGTGCATTGCCAGCTGTAATGCAGGACCATTTTAAGGAATCCCATGCCAAGCACAACACAATGGACACTTCTGTAGACTAACTCAATGCCTCAAGATAAACTACAAACATTAATATAAAGGACAATCTGCCTCAGAAATGTTTCCAGCAGACCTATGTGTAGACCCCATTATTCCAATAGTGCTCTAAAAAACTATTGTGAAGCCCGAATGACTAATCAAAAACATTAATTGAATTTCATTGAATTTCATTCCATTTCATTCACATTAACATGTAAAAGTAAAACTTTTGTACATGTACTTGTCGTTTGGTAGGGATAATTAAATACCTATCGAATCTCGATAGTTTCTATACTGTTTGTACTTGAAAGTTACTTTAGCACCTTTTGTTTATATATTTGGTGTAATCGTAATTGCAAATTTCTGATCACAAACATGAAGATACTCGTTTGGGAAGAATAATCCTTGGGGTTATCTATCCTCAGATAGCCTCAAATGAAATAATACAAATAGCTTATATTGGAGAAAGAATTATGGCCTGAGATTTCACAAAATGGAAAAAGTATTTTTTTAGCCATCTCTCTGACCTGTCACCTGTCTGATGCCCGAACTAAATTTTTGGATCAGGTATGTAGTATATGTACGAAGTCTAAGCAAAATCAGCAAAATCAAGAGAGTCAAACTCTGGTTTTTAAAAAAGCCATTATGACTCTGGCCTGGTACTCCATCGATCTTCACAGCTTCCATAATATCATTATACATGATAACCGAAAATGTCAAACATCATCAGTTACAAAGTCTTGGTCAGAAAAGGACAAATTTGAGAAAGTTAGGGTCTAGAACTTCTTTCCCTTGGCAAGTCTATTGTTCCTTTTCATATGCATCTTCCTCAATCTTCTCCAATACTGCGGTGTATCTTGGTCCAACTCATGCAGCTCCTTGACCTTTCCAGTGTTCAAACCCCATAACCAGTCCGGGTATTCCTCGTCGGCTTTCAGTTGGACATCTGCGCCTTCCTTGAAGTAGTTTGAGCCTGCACAATGGGTGACAAGGTACTTGGGGTCGGTATTCACTTCAAGGATGTCGAGACGCTCAACTTTAGCACCCTTGGCACCACCTTTACCTGTGAAATTAAAAAGAGTCATGTACGAAAATGTTAATTTTGCACTCCTCTTCATATCATTACCTTGACAGTAATTCATAATTCAACACTATAGACAGTGTACCAACAGTACATTTAATTTACATATCGTATTTGCCGGCGTAAAGGCCGCAGTATTTTCAGAAGAGAAAATATCAAAAAGTCTGGGTGCGGCCTTTGCGCAGCAACAGTCAAAAATTCAAAAATACAGCATGTATTCGTAAATGTGGGACCGGTAGCGAGATCCACGCCGGAGCTCGCGGCAGCAGTGCCGGTCGCGGTAGTCAAAACCATGTTATTCCATGGTGAGAAAATACGATAAAAAACCACCATGGCACCAAGATGATTTTCAACTACAAAAACGATGAGTAGTAGTAAAGACCGGGGTCCAATAAACAATTGTATGTCCAAATATAAATCGAATAACGTCGGATTGTGGAGATTTCGATGGATTCTGCGAGAAGAAATCCCAGTGTTTCGCACTAAGAAAAACTATGGAACGTAATAATCTGCGCATGCGCGGGTGGGTTCTCATATATATTCTCGATCGAACGTACAAGTACAATGGTACAGGACATTTCTAGAATAACTCCACACATCTTAACAATTTTGTGCTCTATTGTTACTAGACATGAAGTTTTGTCAATCTCATGAATAAACTTCATAACTTATTTTTCAAACATAGACTAGATCTAGACCTTAGTTTTTAAAATATTTGTTATGTCTACGAAATGTCAAAGTTGGGGGTGCGGCCTATGCGGCCTATGCGGCCCTGCGGCCTTATCGCCGCAAATACCGTATTGTTTTTAAATGCTTTACATAATTAACTTACACAAATTAAATGAATCAAACTGACATAATAAATACCTAATAATAAACATGATAAAAGGAATATATAGAAATACAAAAGACAAAAATACAAGATGGAAATCCTCTATTCTAATTCCTTCTCCAAATCTCGTTATTCTCCTCCATCCCTTCTTCTTTCCCCTTTTCCCCAAATTCTTTTCTTCCTTCTATCTTCTTCTAAAATCTTCTCCTTTTCCCCTTCTTTTCTTCCTCTCCTTTCCTGCATTCTTTATTTCCTTCTTGCTCTCACCAATCGACCAATGACTATATTATAGCCTATAGGGTCTATATATATTTATGTGTGTGTTTTTTGTTTAGTATAGTACTCATTTAAATAAGGATCTATTTTAGTTTTTACTTCTCTTTAACACTATTAGACCTCTAGTCTAGACTTTAATTTTTAAAGGTTTTTTTTCTTCAGACTTTCCTTTCTTTCTGTACTTTCTCTGTTTCTGTTCCTTCACATACTTTCACACAACCCAGACTACATTATACTTTATAACAATAAATAGCTAACTCTATTTAAACTCGACCCTCGGGCCTCGGTCTCGTCCATCGACAACATCATTTAAACTAAAGTTAAACCAACATCAGATTCGCTGAAGCATTCAACATGACAAATAATCCAACGGATGGGACCAAGTTCAACATATCTTCGATGAAAACAAACATACAAAGCGATTATTACCTGCTTTCTTTGCATACCCTGCTGAAGGAAGACATCTAAGTGAAATCTCTTCATACAGGAAAGGAATACGATTCAGGGTTGCGTATCTCAAGCCTCCACTTCTGAAAACAGAAGCACATTTTCTGCACAAAAGTGAAGCCATTTTCGATACATTAAAGGGGTCGAATCTGTCGACTAAATCCAAGCAATGGAGTCATTTCCGCAACGGATGGTGTGCTCTAAAGAATAAATGAAAAAGAAAAACATGCATCACATGAGCAACATGCTCAGTATATCGAAAGATCATATTTGGTAGGCGCCTACCTATGCCATGGGAGTTTATCTTTCGAGATACAAGAAACAATTTTGTTTTTTTACAATATGCCTTGATGTTATTTCCATTAACAGTATGTATAGTTGGTAGATCAAGAGGTGGGGGTTAATGGTGCATATCAATTTTACTAAGATTCCCATAGTAATTCTGACCAGAATGATGGGAATACATTTTACATTGTTTATTAGCTAAACAAGTATATATTAATATCAAGTAGATCTATAAATCCATGTACTGTGATGTCTGAATGGATCAAAGAAAAAAAAATTACTTTTCAATCCGACAGTCTTGTATAATTAATGTACTAATTAAGTTCCATAAACAGAACAGATTTGTTTTGATTAATTTATTTCTCTTCATGGTCTTTTTCTAAAAAAACAAACTAATCATGATGATAAAAAAATCATATTATCAATACAAAAGTCTTCATCAACGTAGAGTACTTACATTGTAATATTAAGATAGAAATAATCATGAATAAGGAAGTGCACAAAAGCTAAACTTGAAGGCGTGGCAATCCTTTATAAAAGTTAACGATTTCTATAAACAAAAATTATGTTGGGGAGATGGGAGTGAAATGAAAATGTACAAGGAAATTACAGGAGGAGATGGTGTGTATTGTGCTAAGGCCATTAAAAAAAAACATGTTTAGCGTCCTGCCTTTTTGAAAAATAGGAAGGAGGAGACCCTTCTTTTTGTCTTTTTTTTCAAAATGGCCGCTCCGTACATTTCGCCTGACTGGCTTGATAGCCAGTCGGGCTATTTTCAAGATGGCCGCCAGAATTGATGTTTGTTTTTTTTTAATTCAGAAAAAGACCATTTTAGCAGTATGTTTTTCATGTTTTTTCATTAAGATTAAAAAAAAAAAAAAAAAAGGGCAGGCGGCCCCCAAAAAGGAAGCGGGTGGGGACGTTAAACATGAATATTATTTTTAATGGCCTAAAGGTGATGTTTTTGCTGAAGAGAAAAGGAGAATTAGGCAGAAGGCAGAAGTGAGGGTGAAAGTGCGGGAACCGATACAGATATGGCCCAGGGAGGAACTTAGAGGGAGAGGGTAAGGGAGAGAGAGAGAGAGAAAAAAGAGAGAGATTGTGATTGTTGCTGTTTTTATTTCCGAAATCAGATAAAAAGATTATACAAAGAAAAATATACAAAATGAAATATTAATACATGTAGATAGATAACAAATCGGAGGAAAGCCCAATTCAGCAATGTTTATAGAACATTACTGTTCTTCCTTGGGGAATTACTGCAGTAGAGAGAGAGAGAGAGAAATAAAGAGATAGAGAGAGAGAGAGAGAGAGAAAGAGAGAAAATAATGTAATATTTTATTTGCATCCGGAGTGATCACACTGCTTAATATAAGTACACCTATGACCTAGCTATGTATGGTCTATTTTGTTTGATAATATGGTGAGATAGTGACCGTATTACAACTTCAATTCGTCACAATGTTGTTAATACCATCACGAATCACCGTGAACGGTTAACTAGGCCTTCTCCATTCTTCATTCTCTAGTCTCCCAGCACCTATATATATATATATATATATATATATATATCGCTTCACACCCTTCCCCATCCCTCTCTCTCTCTCTCTTGAATTTATTAGAAGTAAAATGCCTGTCTTGCATGTATTCATAAGTGATTAGACCATATTTTGTACATTTTGTAGCCCTTTCCCCTCCCAAATGTATATAATTTGAATTAATTAAGTAGCCCCATTAGTTTGTAACGCTAATACGGGATGCCTTGACATTCACGACGACACATTTCCCAATAAAATCGAAATTAGAACAAAACCGTGAGAGAGATGAAGCTGAATTTGTGTTAGCTTGTTTAAGGATACCATACAATTTTCTTTTACAATATAGTTTGAAAGTTCAGTATAGCATGGACGATACCATTTGATTTTGTCTATGTCTAAATTATTTCGCTTTCAAAATCTCTAAATGAAGACTGCTATCTCCATTTTTTAATATATTTAAATGACGTCCTGTTCCTTATTTTCAGGCCGACGAATATTTTGTTTTAATTTAAATCCCTCAAGCAGTAACGCTGGTCCTCTCCCCCGTGAATTGAAGTAGCTGACTTCCTAAGGTCAGGTTTGCTCGGCATCAACATAGGGTCAATTCACCTGCGATGTTGTGATAGTGTACGCAGACGATCGACGATCGAGTTGGCCTGACAACGTGATAAATAACGCGACCAAAATTTCCTCGCTACGACGAGTCGATTGGGTTTCGCTATGCGAGCGCAGTGACAGTGACTCAAGAACTGTACTGCATGTAAACTTGACATTCATTGCTGCTGGAGTTGTATGAAGCTGAAATCTTGGAGGATATTGGCCTAAATCATTGAAAGTTTACTCGACCGCTGAGGGTGAATTTCGCTTTCTTTTTGCAGAAGAATCCTAATACATCAGTTTTTGGATATATTGATCTACTACCGAAAATGACGAAGCGTTGTATATGCGAGATCTGCACATGCGGGTGAATATATTTATATTTTTTTCCATCTTACTTGTTCTATTCTGTTCATGAATCATTTGATTCCTCGATCCTGATTCTATGCCTCTCTAAGATTCTTCTTTTTCTTCAGCCCCTTCTGTGGTTAATCATACTGTATGCTATTTCATTCCTGGCTCATATGCCTTATTTTGTTTATGATTTATTTATGTCTGGGCTGCATCGCACTGCACTCTATGAAAATCTAAGCTGAATTGTAATAGTTTTGTCATAGTAAAAACATCACTATCTCCATTGTTTTATTTCTTGAGCATTCGTGTGAGAAGAAGATTATTCTACCATATAAAATTATCATATTTTAATAGTATTTAATGTAATATATATTATATGTATCATAATGAATGTATGTAGGTAGATATTAGTGTAGACCGAAAGCTTCAGTCTCTGATATCGACGGTTGTTCAGATTGCATCTGGCTCCTCTGAACGCCTCTTTGTCAACAAATGTTAGTTTTATTAAAGAATGACCCATACCAGACGGTTATTTCTGTCTAATATTAGTGTAGATATAACCGTCTGGTAGTATGGGTCATTCTTTAATAAAACTGACATTTGTTGACAAAGAGGTCAGAGGAGCCAGATGCAATCTCAGCGGAACAATCGTCGATATCAGAGACTGAAGCTTTCGTCATTACTAGTGATGATAATGTGTGCATGGGGTTGAAAAAACAAAACTCTAATGGTTTTAATGACTCATTGTTAAAGTCACAATTATTAGAAAATCATGTTTCCAGCAGCTCAGTTAGTGAACATTTATTGTTTCAATTTCAAATTTCAACTCATCTTCGTAATATTAGAGGGGAAAACAAAAGTCCTTTTCATTTAACAGTTAAATCTTCCATGCCTTATTTAGATGAAATCAAACATAATATATCATGGTCAACTGTTTGATTATTATTACTTGTTTTAAAAGTTTTGCCCAAAGAACACAATTTTGTAATATTTTATAACTATTTTTTTTTTACTAAAGTAGCCTGCTTTAGTACCTGCTTAATTCATTTTAGGAGGGGAGGAATGGCATGGCTAGGCTGAAAGAGCATGTTTGGGTTCATGCCCATCTGGTTGCCTTGAGCTACTGTTCTCTTGTTCTCAACCATTGTTCGCAAAACCCACTAGCTTTCTAGCAGTCAGCTCATAAAGGAGGGTCTAACAATAGCAATACTATCGATTTCAAGACTATGGTTTCTATTGTGCATTGATTACTTGCAGCACTACTACCACAATACAAGGACTGAATAGTTCTTGTTTAAATAGAAAATCTATACCTGGCAGGAGTATTTAAAGGGTTGATAAACAAACAGTTAGCAGCCCATCATTGTTTGAGATGATGGCCTGGCAAGATTGTGTGAAAAGTTTAAATGAGTGTATGCCAAAACAGTCATATGACTGTTTCCTTGAAAGATAGTTCACTTGACTGACCTGTTAATCATGTCATATTCTTCATGTTAAAAATATAACATTCTCGAAGTTTTAGCATACATTACCCCATCAGGTAAAACTTGTATTGATAACACATTTTGGAAGAAAAAAAGAATTATCTGGATAATTGTTCATAATGAGAAATAACAAATGATAATAATAGCATTACTTATAATAAAAATAAATCACCTAATTATATTACTGTTATTATAAGTTCTTTCAATATAAGTTCTATTGTAGCACTCTGAACTTGAAATTATTTAATGACCAGGTTTTTTAATGTGTTATATTTTTGCAAATTACACAAGGATTCAAAAATCTTAATTATACCTTTATTAAGGATGTTAAATTATTTTAACAAAATAATTCATAATAATAAAAGAATGACACCTTTTTTGGCAAGACTTGACTTCATGCAATTTAAGATCACAATAAGATTTTACCTTTAATGTGGTGAGGAAATGTAATCAAGTCATTCAAATCAGGTTTCGAATTTGGAGAAGGTGTAAAATTAATTAACCCAGAAAACTCTCAAACATGTTCAGCAGCATGCCATTGTGGTTGAACCGTCAAGGATAGGGAAACAATACCATCTCCATAGAGACGGTAAACAAGTGCGTGGTAGACGGAAGCCTGTGTATCAATGTAACCATGGAAGTGAAAGCGATAAATGGGAATAGTCTTTATGAAAGGGGCTAATGAATTGGCAAATAGTTGTGGTTAATATTTGTGGTTAATATTTGTCATTAATTATCACAATGCATTGACAAATAGATGTAAGATTCATAATGCTGTGTATTTAGATGGCCATATACCACTGGTATAATACTATTGCTTAATATGAGTATGCATTATATATCATTTCAAAGAAGCAAGATAATTAGTTTCCTCAAACTAATTTTACAAGTGAAGTGTAAATAATGCTATTCAGTTTGATTATTGGTTTTGATTATAATCAGCTGCCACAATTTTGGAAATCCTTTGGAGAGAGAATAGACCTTTCTAATTTACATGTACAAATGGGAATCACGTTCTATATACACAAGTAAGCCTACCTCGTAATGTTTATTGCCATTTGGAATGATAATTTTTACTATTTAAAATTCAATTCTAATAAGATCGTCATTGATACTTTATGCCAGATATTATGCGGTTTAATTGTTTTATATCAAATTTATTTGATTAAAGCTAGTTGCATCATTAATTCATTAACATATCTAGAAACTAGAAAGGTATTTATTTTATATCTGTAAAATGTAGTGAAATTTTTAGTTATTCTTACTATATGGTCCATTGATGCCATTGATGTGATACTCTTTGTTGACCACTTCTTACCTTATGAAGTTACAATCTTATTTTGTTTTGTTTTCTTCTTTAGACGGCATCGTTGTCCTCATCGACCGAAGGGGCCACAGAGAGCCAGTGGACCGTGCACCATCTCAGAGTACTCTAACAAGTACAAAGCATATCCCGGCAATGGAATGCGGGATAATTTCAAGCCGAAGCAAGAAATGTTAAAGAGCGGTGATCCTATATCTGATGCCACTACCAACAGGTAATTATAAATCTAATTTTTAAATGAAGTGATTGTTATGTGATACAATATTTAAATGGTGTATTGTTGTTGTTGTAAATTCTAACTGGCAATCCCATCTCTTATATTTGTAGTGTTTATGTTTTCGTAAGTGATTTGTATCTGCTTTAAAGGGATCCGGTAACTTTGTCTCAGATTCTGAAACAAAATCCTGGATTTAGCTCATGCTGCAATGATAAATATAAACCTTTAGGTCAGTCAGGAACCCCATGACTTTTACAAGCCGATCGACTGTCTGATTATCAAGATATTTATGATTGGAAATCGAAACCAAATTTTGCGTTTTCCTAACGGTTTTCATAACACTACAGTCTATTGGGGAAAATGAGTATGGTAAAACCGGTCACTCAAAGATTTTTACTTTTTTGAGGCACTTTTTGATCATTTTGAAGCGATTTTTTAGGGCTTCAATATTACACCATATCACAGACACTGAAAACACGTAGGGCCGTGCATCTCAGATTTAACATTGTTAAACGATGCCTTTAAAAGAAGCTACGATAACAATGTTTTGTATAATTATGTATTGTTATTAAATCTTGTGCTCTTGCATGTAAATACCTTAAAATAACTTAAAATTTAAATTGTGACTTCGAGAATTCTAATTGATCAGCCTATTTATTCTGAAATTCAGTGTCCCCTTTGCCTTTAAGTGTCCCAATAATACTTAAGAGTTGAAATCTTTTTTTCCTTTTTGCTTTTACCCATTTTGACAATATTTTGATTTGTCATGTTCATTCTCTGTATTCCTTCAGGCTTGACTATATCCCATATGAAGTAGGTAGACCTCCCATGCATGTCCCAGAACAGTTCAAACCAAAAGAGGGTAGTATAGACCACCTGACCTCATACACTAAAGACTACCCTCAACGTAAAGCCCAGCCTGCTAAGAGTTACCGTGGCAACCAAACCAGGACTGTATCTCCAGGTGAATTCAAAGGGACCCCAACATATGTTGGTAAGTTATTAAACTTGACTTTGATGTTTGTAAGATATTGTAAATTGTTGATGAAGGTAAGTTATTTCAAGTTCCTGTTATTAGAGAGCAGAGCATTCAGATAAACAAAGGTATATAAAATCATCTGCTGAGCTTTAACTAATATACTTCAACAGAGCCCTTATTGACTATCAGCAGATTAAATTTTAAGGTCTAGCTAGGAAAAGTTTCTCTCTGGTATAATCTATGTTTCCTTTTTTTCACATTTGAATGCAAGTATTATGTAAATTGGTATGAAAACGGTATGAAACTGGCTTAATTGTGGCAAGTGTCATATATTAAACATCCTTTTTTCTGTTGTGTTTTTATATTACAGATGACTACAGGAAGTGGAACCTACCGGCAAAGGAACAACTGAAGGATCACCATGCCTATATTCCACCCAGTGCAGCTTTTGATGGTCTCTCCACATTCACCAGGGACTTTCCTGCTAAGAAGGGCACAATGAGACAGAGCATGAGACCACACGATGAGGCAAAGGTTTCAGACACTCCTTTTGACGACAAGACATCGCATCGCATGACTTATATTCCTCATGCAGCGCAACCCAAGTTTGTTCCTGCCAAGCCCCAGTATAAGAAAAATCCTAACAAGTTTGAAGGCTTGACAACTGTCCAGAGGGACTTCAATGCCAAGCAAGGTTTTGTCCCGCAGAGCTGCAAACCAAGCAACACGCCACTCAGGTCCGATCAGCCATTTGACGACAACACTACATTCAGGCAGTCCTACCAGAAGTGGGATCTGGAACCTCCGTACCAACATGTCCATGAGGCATGGACGAAACCAGGTGGCGACATAGACTTGAAAACCACCCACACCCTAGCATTCCCTGCGCACAAGGTCCAACCAGCCCTCCCAGTCCGTCCACAATCTGGTCGCCATGGACAAAACGTCCCCTTTGACGACAGAACCCAGTACAACCAAGACTTCAAGAAGTGGAATTCTATGCCTACAAAGAGAGGAGACCCGAGTCAGCGCCCATACGAGAGACCATCAGTCCCATTTGAGGGTGCATCCCATTACCAGACAAACTACCTGGCCAAACATGCACAGCCTGCAAAGAGCATGGCTCCTGACAACCTCGCAAAACAGAGCTCGAACCCTTTGACGATCGTACCAACTACAAGGCCGACTACATCCCCAAGGCCTTCTCTCCGTGCCCAGCAGTAGATCTGAAGAAGAGTGGATTCCAGTATACTGAAGATGATACCAGGGGCCATCAGGTATGGGTAAAGAATCAAAGGAATGGATCAATGCAGAGAATGCAGAGAACACCACCTGAGCAACTCAACATTGATCAGCAAGTGCTGGCATGATGCTTATGCTAACAGTTCTTACAAAAGAAAATAAGTATGTAATATAATTTCATCATATTTTCATGTTGCCAAAGCTTGTACAGACCAAAAAATATTTTATTTTAAAGAATTATTGTAGAAAGAATGTAAATTGGAGCATAGAAAAAAGTCTTATGGCAGTATAACAAGTTTGAAAGTGCTTCTTTCAATTAGCTAAGAGCTAGGGATGAAGTGGGTCGATATGACAGAAATTATAAAACCATTCTTAAAATTAACAAAGTAAACATAAATCTATAGACTTATTAACAAAACAAAAACCTGCTTGATAATTGTTTGCCAACGATCAATTGCACATCAGTTGTATGCTGATTGATACAAGCAGTTATTTTTTATTTTAAACAATAGTTCAAATATGAAAATACAGTGTAGTTAACTCTATAGAACTTCTATTAAACAAAAGTTCAAGTATAAAAATAGGTAAATTTATAGAACCTGAAATGGTAGGATAAACTTACACTAAAAAAGAAAACCTGGATAAAATAAAATTTGACACTGATATATTCATCACACAGCAAAGCCAATAAATAATCGGCTATTTGTAGCCATGGCAACATAGAATCAATATCAGTCAATGTTTGATTGCACCTGCTAATTATGTTTGAACATCGATTTCCAAACAAAGACAATTACTGTGAGATAACACTTTCATGATCACAGTGAAAAAGATATTAGAGATTATGAAGTATGTGACGTCTCTAGGCGTATAGTAATGTGTTTGGCTTGTAACCAAGGAAGGTGTATTGAATGGGATGGAAATAGCCAGAGTCAAAGCCATGCTTCAATGGGGTAAAAGCAAATAATATATGTCAGCAAATAGCTCTGGGCATTGCTTTGTCCTCCATGTTTTCATTTGTGTTCTGATGAATAGGTGATATTTTTAAAGACTATTCCTACTTGATTAAATAAATACAGTAATTTTAACATGAGAATTAGGTACTATGAAGTCGCTTACACATCTTCAATTATTACTCAATTTTAGGACTTCGCTAAACTGGATGTAGTGATAAATGTTTTATAATATCATGTATGATCAGCTGTAAATTGCGATTGTTTTTATAGCAATCTTATAAATCATAATGGTTTTGAGTGGTAACTTGGGTAAATCAATTTTGCTGTAATATATTCTGAACTTGGTGTATTTGAAGAGTTTTTGGGGTATTTTGTTGTTGAACTGCCACCAACATTTTAAGTACCATGGTCATATACAAGAAGGTGCACCCTTCTGAATTGCACCAAGCATGCAGATTAATTTGTTTAATTCTGGATCGTTAATCTCTTGTAGATTGGTATTAAAGTTTACAAAGACTCAAAGGTCAATTTTAATATGTATATTTTGCAGGTTATCTGATAAGAGCACTGATGCCAATGCTCCATTATCATGTATTAAAGTGTGAAGTATAAATACTTCAAAAAGAGTATGAATGATTACATGTATGTCTTGTGTTTGGAGCATGAAGGACATTATCTCACATCATTTTGCACATATAGTTTTACCTGCTGACTCTAAATAATAATACTGTGAATGACTCATGAACATACAATGTTTGTACCTATATCTCTATTTCAGGAACAGTTTGCATTTAATTATTTAAACATACTTGTGGCTTACACCCAGTAAATAAGATCGATTGATCGATCTATAATTGAAAAAACAAGTCAGAAAAAATGTTGGAACCAGCAGGACTTGAACCTGCATCTACTGCATGCCGGGCAGCGACTCTACCACCAGGCCATTACTGGTCCATGGCACAGCTTACTGGGTGTAAGCCACAACTATGTTTAAATAATTGAAATTTCTCCCAGGAAGCATTACATTTATAAAAGTTTGCATATACATTCTACTAGTCTACTCAGGAGGGAGGTGAATTATTTTCAAACAATGGTCAAAAATATGATCTTTGGAAATTATTTTTGCTCTTGTATATTCTCAAGTGTGTATATATTATTGTTGAAAACATGAAATAGACCATATCCAAGGCTGATTTTTTTCTTCATATTGTAATACATGTTCTATCTTCTGGCTGCTCTAAGCATATATTCTTCAATTTATTTTGAAAAAAATATTTGAATGATTTTAATTCTACATTTAGATAGATTGAATATTGAATTAGCATCACATTTCCTTTGCCTTGTGTAATTATGAAAATATAGAAACTAGTCTGAAATTGTATTTTTTCTTGCTGTACATTACTTTTAAACTGTTGTTTATTTGATAGATGCCTTAGGCATGTCATTTAAAAAAAAAACTATGTAGATGTATTTTATTGGTCTAGATCAAGATATCACTGTCTTGAATTATTGCTTTTTGCAGCATGCAAGATTGAAATGCTCCATGCTTACTAAATTAGCATGTAAATTGGGCAAACATTTACGCTTTATTGGATTTCTTCCAAAGTCTATATTAACTGTCAAACCGTTTTCTATTCTACATCTACATTTTTACCCACTCTGATCTTACTCTTTATCCGATTATGTGTTTTAAACAAAATAATGTATTTGCAAATCTGGAAACCAATCATACCATTTAAATCAAATGTGCATATGTTTATATCATATTATTAAATTATGAAATAAAAAGTAGAATAATGGTCAATGCAATTTTGAAGTACTCTTTTACTATTTTTTTGTTTTGCTGAATGTAAGATACAACTGATGTAAACCCAGAAACGTTCACAGATTTGCAACAGTTTCAGATCAGAAAAATAATCGAATCACAGCTCAAAATTTCTCATATAGACAAATTTTTAAGTTATGGTGAGATTTTTGTGTGCAAATTTCTGGTTTTACAGTAAATGAACATGTGAAGTGTATGTCTGTTGAGGTATGTGTGTCAGGGGTTAGTGCATATATGTGGTCAGTGAATATTTAGGCTATGATTTCCATCCCACCTCTAGAAGAAGGGCACTTTGCTTGCATATTTCCGCAATATTCTCATTCCTAAATCAAACAAATTTTTAAAAATTTGTATTAATTAATTTATTCATTATTATCATTATTATTATTTATTAATTTTTATTTTATTTTATTATTCTTATAATAATTATTATTTATTTATTTTTATTTATTTATTTATTTATTTATTTATTTATTTATTTCTAATTTTTTTTTTTTTTTTTTGGGGGAATTCTGTATTCCATTATTTAAAAAGTACTACATGTATATACATGAATAGTCTGGTAATTTACAGTACATTATCACATTCTTGTTATTCTCTTACTGTTCCATTCATATACCTTCATCTTTTATAAGAATTGGATGATACAATGCTCTCAGTCTTGTTGTGCATCTCTTTATTTTATCTTTCTCTCCTCTCTCTCTCTCTCTCTCTTGTCTCTCCAAAAGCTTTTGTTACATCTCATCTTCTTTCTTATTTTTCTGGCAGATCTCCCTTCCCTTCTTTTTTTCTTCTTCAAATGCAACAAAAAGCTTACACACAGGATTCCTCATATGAACCCTAGCCCCGGATGAACAGTCCAAAAACATCAAACAAACATTCTTGTATCATTCTTAAATTTTACCACAACAGCTTACCAGGTAAATACAATGTGATTAATGAAGCAATTAGAACATAATATGTTCAAAACAAATACTTCACACATCTGATTTTATACTGTTAAAGCACTAGCAATGTCCGCTAAATTAAAGAAATTTCAACGGCCGGTATTTATGACAGCGTACTAACTTTGGTCTAGGTTTAAATGGGTAGAGTTAGTAGTCCACCGATTATTTATTAAAGCACCAAATGTCAACCTCTTCATCCCATGTCGTCCCATAAACGTGACTATCTTTCCATAACTGAATGAACAGACAAAATCATGTCGATGAGAAACCAATATCTCATTTTCATATCATGACTGGATTTACATGTATGCATTTCATTTGTTCATTCTGTCACAGAAATACAATAATTTGTACAAAGTACAGAGCATGACACTTGGCGCTTCATAATTCAGACTTAAGCCTCGTTCAGATATGACTCGGCAAAACAATGGCGTTTTTTTTTAATGATGACATGAAGCGTAATACATCACATTTCTGTATCTTACAACACAGAACTCAATGAATACGCTGAAGCCATTTTCTTGCCCTCAGTTGCCATTTATTTACACGTATAAAAAGAACCAAGGCAGCTTTCTTGCGGATGTTTACCTCGCCGTATCTGAACAAGCCTGAAGGTAAACAAGGTTTAACTTAGTCCTCCTTTATGAATAAGAACCACCAACTATTTGTTTTGCTTGGACATACCGTGGCAACCACATTTTAATTCATTGCAATGCAAAAATATCTCGGATTTCATCACTTAATATATTCATATAAAAAAGAAAAAATCTTTGTTATTCATCTGAAGCCTATTAGACAGTCCTGACTTCTAAGTTTGACAGACACACATACATTTTCCCACACATTTGGCAGCAAGAACTCCAGATCGCTTGGTGGAAAATCGGGCACACTGTTCATGTATGGAAGCAGCTTATGAAACCTGCTGAAATCCAGTTTAGACAAGCTATCCGGTCCTTGAAACTGAACATGAGACTTGTTGGCCTGCTCCACAACCAGTTCAAAACCGAGCTCTGCTGCAGCAAGTTTGATAGACTTATAGACCTTTGAAACTTGGCGATGTAGGCGAACCCTGTGATTGAAGTATTCGACCACCCTTTTGTTGTCGCAGTGGACCCGCACGACGGATCCAGTCCAGTCGTGACCCCAGGTCAGGATAGCCACCAGGATAGCCTTCATCTCTAGGAGTTCCATGCAGCGGTAGTTGTTGGACAGCCACTCATCTTCCCATTGGCTCACAATCCACTTCTTGTCCCACACACAGCCAAGGCCGTAGCGACCTGAAGCATCCGCATAGATGTTCACGAGCCTCCTAGGTTTGGCTTGGCTGGGAACTCTGTTTCTGATGAATACACTGATTCTGATTGGAAGGAGGAAGGATCTGTATTTGTTATGCTTTCATGACCTTTTGACATCTTTATGGTCCTGTTTGTATTAGTGCACAAACATTCACTCCCCTCTTTATCAACATTCATTCTATCCAATCCAGTGGTGGCTTGAGTAGCAGTTAGGATGTGGCACTTTTGTACTGGTCTTGAATCTGAATTATCATCATCATTATGAAGCTCTATCTCCTCGTGTTGCTCTGAAACAGTCCTCTCCTGTTGATAAGGCACACCATGAAGAATACTTGAGCAAGTCCTCCAATGTATTTGGGAGGAGCACTTTTGAATGGAACTGGGGGAGACATGCCACAATCTACGACAAACCTGCTGTTTGATCCAACACCTAAGTTGTGAGGAGAAGAACTTCATGGGTGAAGTAAAGAGAGCTTCATGAGCAGCCATATTTGAGGTAAAATACACATCTCCTAGCACAATACTTGCTCATATAACAGATTTCTTCGAGCTTTTTCTGAAACAGTTTTTCATCCACTCGATGCCTCATGAGGTACTTGCCATTGAAGTGAAAGACGGGGATGTCATACTGGTACAGTCGTTTCCATTCCTCATTTCCTGGTGCGGTTATATCCACCTCTTCCAGAACAAACTGAAAATAAACATGAAGTCATAAAAAAGAATTAGAATTTGTCAATCTTGTTCATATCACTGGAATATTTTTTTCTCTTATAGGCACTATCACTGTATCACACTATTTCTCTAATCAATGATTGGCAATCAAGAGAGAAAACACAAACTTTTTAAAAGTGCATACAGTGTACGTGCATGAACTTCTCTGAAGTTTTGTATTTTACAAAATGAAAATTTCTCCATTCCAAGGAACATGATAAAATCTTTTCAACTCTTCATTAATAGCCTGTATATCTTTCAATACAATATTACACTTTTTAAAGTTGAAGCCTTGAAGGAAAAAAAAATACAAATTTTCTGAAGTATTTCCAATACTAACATTCTTTTTAAATTTTTATATTGAATTCTGAGATCGCGATATCTCTGCTTGGAATTCTTTAATAGTTGCACCAATTTGTAGTAAAAAAATTTGCCGTTCATTGAACTAAAGAAATTTGTGTAGAATATGAGAAATCGTGGATCGAATATCACATATCCTAATATCTTTTAAAATCTCTACAAACTTTGGTCACCACATCATACACGTTTTTGTGCATAGAAAGAGCCTAAATCATTCCATAATCAAATACCTTTATATACATGTGAAACAGAAAATTATCATCATTTTTCAAATGACTATTATTGCTACAGTACTGATAATGGAAAAGACTAGTATTACCTTCTTTGAGAATTTCTGCAAGACTTCCTTGGCTTCATCACATAGTGAACACTGCTCCTGAAAAACACACGTAAGAAAGATCAATTTATATACAATGATATACTGTAAACGCTGTTATTTTCACGTGATTAATTTTTCGCGCTGAGCGACCCCAAAACATATTCGCAGGTTCTTAAACTCGCGTTGCACGCAATTCAGCCCGTTCAAAACACGCATAAGAAGTCACGCTTATATTTTCGCGAGTTCTGAAATTCACGCTCGTCGTTCTTTGCGCGAAAACCGCGAAAATTAATGTACCGCGAATATTTCCACGTTTACAGTAGATCATTCTGGTAATTTCGCTCCTTTATTTTCATTTGAACTCTACAAATCAACAATGAAAAACAGACGCCAGGTAAAGCAAAGTGATTTCCCAATTAATACTACGGCAGGGCTTAAATTAATCCAAGGCCACCAAGGCCATGGCCTTGGATCAGTTGGATGCCCTATTGACTGGCCTCAATGCCCCTCTAATTGGCCTTGGAAATTTTTTGTGCCCTTTCCAATTCTTCCTATTTGTGCTGTAATATAAGAATGTGCCCTACAGAAAAGTGGCCTTGCCCTAAAAATATTGAAATTTAAGGCCTGCTACCTACTACGTCTCAGCTCTGTTCATTTTTAAAAATCCTTTTTGAAAGTTGCTCTTTACAAATTACAGGTAAACATAAATACTTGCAGTATCATAACATTCCATACATCATATTCATACATGGATGATGGGGGATGAATATTTGGCGCTACTGTATAGTTCCGTATCCATCTTTTGACCTGTAACTCCGGCGTGGAGATACCCTACTAAAACATAACCAAAAATCAACTAAATCTTCATCAATTGTTCAAATAATGGTCATGATTTAAAAGTCATTTTTTACCCCTTTCGTGTCAATTTTCTTATCTTTTTTGGAGTATTTTTCCTAAAAACAAAGACTTATAATATATACACTTCCTTACAGGACCGCGGGATTCACGGCAATCTGCTGTACAATGCAATTGCATACCGTATCGCGGTACGCGTATACGTACGGTACTGGGTATGCAACTGTATTGTGCAGCAGTCAGTCTGTCGTGAAAAAACGGTGAATCCCGTGAGAAAGTGTATATTATAAGTCTTCGTTTTTAGGAAAAATACTCCAAAAAAGATAAGACAATTGACACGAAAGGGGTAAGAAACATAACAACTTTTAAATCATGACCAATTTTTGAAGATTTAGTTGATTTTTTGGTAGAGGGTCTATGTTTTAGTAGGGTATCTCCACGCCGGAGTTACGGGTCAAAAAATGGATACGGAACTACACTAGCGCCGAATATTTCGGCTGCTACATCTGACTAGTATGATTTAATGTAGACTATTATGAATTTCAAATTATTTTGAAAGTTAATTTAATTAGGTCTAGGGTCTATTCCAGATCCAGGCTTTCCAGCCCATCCAGGTCCACCAAGCTACCCCCTAGACCGAAAATTTCTGTCTCTTTCGTTCGTTAGCGAGGAGCCGGCCCTACCCAAATCAGAGGCTAACGAACGGAAGTGGAAAGAGACAGGAATTTTCGGTCTACCCCGGTATTACAAAATACAACAAGACATGTAGTAGTTGGTCCATTAATTATGAAAATAACACAAAAATCATACCTTGGTATACAAAGTAAGCACAGGGAGATTCTCACTGAAGTTTCTTCTAAGATAGGGTGTAACGACAGAACCAGATCTAACCAGGGTTTTCAACAGAAAATGCATAATTACACAACTAAAGCCAATATTTTCAGCAAGAATTGTCGTGACTGACGGCGGCGCGGCTAACACGCCGGGTAAAATATTTCCTAACAACTCGTCCATATTAAACTCAGTACTGTTTGGTTGGTTTTGATCTTTAGCTCTACGGTACCACAGAACTTTACATAATTTTGTGATCGATCACCAGCTATATATTACATTGTCTAACTTATTTATATCATACTCGTATCAGGGAGGCGAGACATAGTGTCTCAACTCCCTGCTCGTATTCCTGATTTACTCTGAAAAGTAAATTTTCCTGACAATTTACAAATACAGAGAAAAAAATTAGGGTTGTACACTATAGCGAATATATTAATTCCAAATTACCATGGCATATATATCAAATTATCGATATATCCTTTTTGTCATCTTTTTTGATCGGGTTGTAAAGTTATACTCTAGGATACGGAAGTGAAATTATAGCTAGCTAGGATTAGGGATGGAGAAATCTTTCTCACTTGAAATCCAGCTGCACGTACATTTGAATAAATTAATGCATGCAGAATATCAAAAAACCCTATAGATCCTTGAAATGAGCAAGTATAGCTCACAAACAAGCGGTATTCAATTGATTTTCAAAAAAACTGTTTATATATACTTGAAGCTTTTCCGACAAGATGTTTCAAACTTTAACATCAATTTATAGTCACTGCATATCTGGGGCCCGTTGCACAAAAGTGACTCAGAGGAAACAAATACATGGGGGCTCAATGCCCAAAAGAGCCCCCGAAAGTCATAAAAGAGCCCCCCAAAATTTGCATAGAGTTCAATTAATGCATAATGAATTGAGTGTTCTTTTCATGCAAGCAAGCTTGAAAAGTATAGCCCCGAAATTTGTTATATAATTTTTCCCTGCATAAACTGACTATTGATGGTAACTTTGCCATCAACTTATGGTAACTACCTTGGAAACCTTGATTTTGATTGGCTGTTGAGCCCTGTTACCATGGTAGTTGCCATTGATGGCAAAGTTACCATCAATGGTAAGTTTTATGCAACGGGGGCCCATGCAGCCTTTTGAGAAAATATATTTGTTGCTTCAAGTTTAAAGCAGATACAAATATTATAGGGTTGAAAAAGGATTCTGTCATTTTTAGCCTGTGTTTTGTTAGCAGAATGATTACTACTTTTTTTTTCCTTTATATTTATTTGTCAAATATGCAACAACAAAAAATTAATAGAAAAGGTTTCGTGTTGAAGACGATAAAATAACCATTTAATAGGGCCGGGCGACATATTATGAGGTCGAGCTAGATTTAGACTTTATGGTCTCCTTGCGCGCGCCGTACCCCTGGGAATTGCAGCCCAGCGACGCAACAAGATCAGCAGGCGGCTGGGCTCGGCCGGGTCCTATTCGTGGTACCGTACGCAGGACGTGTATATATAGCTAGACCCCTAGTGCATGCAGTGCAGTGGCTAAATAGCGCTAGTGGAGAGAACTTTAGAAGTGCAGATCATTCCTGAGGCTGAGATCAGAACAGATGGACTCAGGGCTATACAACACCCACAGTTTATTACTTATACTGCCTGGTAAAACTTAAACTTAACTTGACTTAGTTTTCAAGCCCAATTGTGCAGAGAAAACTAAATATGATTATAAATAATGAATGATTTCATGTTCAATTTCACCCTGTAGGCTGTACCCTTTCACTTAATTTCAGGGCCTTCAATTTTCAAACTCAAAGAATCAAAGTTCACGCTCAGGCTCAGCCTCGGATCAGGGAGATCAGTATAATACTGTCATAGTGATACTGTTAGTCGATCACTGTTACTGATTACTGATTAGGTTTCCATGATTGAAGAAGACGATCGAATCATCTATATATTAATACGCAAAATCGCCGCGGGGGGTACTAACGGTCTGTGAATGTGATTTTTTTTAACATCAAAAACGTCTTTCCTCAACCGTACCCGCCTTTGCCGTGGCGCGGGAACGGCGACACAATTCCAAGTGGACCCGCTCACACAGTCCGCGTGGCACGTCGACCCCGTGGTCGCCGTCGATGTCGTTATAAAGGTGGTTTCGCACAATGAAGAATCCCCTATATCCAACTCGGTGAACGGAAATACGCGCCGCTGATTGGCTGATCTTGCGACCCTCGCTTGTCTGCTAGCTGCGAGGCATGGGCGATTCGCTACACTGAGCGCGGTGTATTGTACCTGGTGCACTACACTCGACAGGCGAGCAGCCTGTTGTGTAGCGGCCGTGTTGCGGGAGCTGGAGCGGGGCTGTTCGGAAGATTTCGGCAGTCAGCTGGATCACGCGTTATGCACTAAACTCGAACACCAAGCAAAAAATGGCGACCAAAGATGTTACGATACACGCGATATCCGAATATCCGGTATCCGTCGTAGTTGAATAAACAACATGTCTACCATAACAAACCAGTCTGCCGACTCCTTATATTCTGAGTAAATCGACCAAGACTAAGACCCTCGAACACATCATGGTGGCAGCGGTGGGATCTTTGAAATCAACTTTGACTTTTGATTGCACAACTTGATCCAGTTCACGACAGTTGGGAAGTATAATTTAGAAGACGATTTTCGTAAAGCAAAATTGCGTCGTTCTTTTGGTCACACGTATCGTATGCATAGTGTGTGTACCGTACAGCACAGTGCCTGCCGAGCTACTGATGCTGCAATTTCCCGATTATTCGTTCGTGAAATGTGATGTGTGTATGAGCGTATAAAGGTTCATAAAGCCTGCTCAAATCAGCCTAATCAAGTTATAACTGTGCTCAATCACTGACACAGGGGTCTGCATAATAATAACTAAAGTAGATATTATAGTTAAACTAAATCAAAGTGTGAACATGATTAAACCTGCTTTCAGATAATATTAATAATACATATCTGGTGTGAGGACTGTCACTGTCAGACACTGAGTGAGAGTGCATATGATCAACATTTTCATTGCATGAGACACCTAACGACATTCACACAGGTGTGAGAGCGTACACAGGTATACGTGTACAAACTATTATCAACACCAGCCGGTTAGGAACTGTTCACACGAAGATTAACAACACAAATATCTACACTCATTCGTATAATCTGTCGTAACCAATACGTACACGTGAACATACACAATGAGTACCAAGTATCCAGAGATGAACTGGGAGGCTACAGACCTACCCGAAGAGTTCAAATTATTCAAGCAAAGAATGGAGCTTGTGTTAGCAGACCAAGATGTAACTGATGATAAGAAAAAGGCTATCAAAATCAAAATCGCTGTAGGCAACGAAGGTTTGCGCCGAATCAATGCGTCGGGGCTATCCGAGACCGACAGACAAACCGCAAGAACTGTGGAAACTGCTAGAAACACAGTTAAAGGTAAACATCAATTTTCGGGTACATCGCTTATATGTTGTATATAAACATATGTTTCAACGATGTCGCTCTCTACACACTCATGTCGCTCACATACAATTTGCACGTAGCTTTACACACACTTCAGCCTACACATTCATATCCTTCACAAAAACTTCCGGCGAAATCATCAAAAAATATGACTTACCGAAACAAAGAACCACCATACGATTTTGCTGAAAGTACTGTAAGACTCACACAAGACAAAACTAGTCTTACATGATTGTTGACTTGAGCTGCACTGCTATCTTTTTAATACATCTACAAAATGGCTGCCAAGATGGCTGACATCCAGTCCATAAAACAATAACAACCAATCACAAGAAAGCATAAGGAAAGATAACCAATAGAAAGTCTAAGGAAAAATAGAGTGCCATGTGCCTATAGTGAGCTGGGCCTGGGGTGAATAGCCAATAGATATGAAGAGTGTGTGAGTGTGTGTGGTGCTATGGCAGGTAATGTGAATGAGGATGAATGAATAGGGACAGAACAATAGAAGCCAGACATCAGACAATGAATGTAGGTCAGGAGTGTGCTGAAGCATAACAGAGTGCTGAGAGTGGAAAGCTAAATGTAAAATAAACATGTAACCATCATTAAAATTTAAACCTTACAGTACCTAGAAATATCGATGACACCAATGGCAAAAAAAATTGTTCAAAAATCGAAGTCGGGATGGAAATATAACGAGTTTGATATCAACGTAATCGAGAAGTCGCAGGCAGAAATAATCGCACTCATAGGTTTAACATTGTGGGAAAATATGCAAATGAATGAGTAAACACCCAATCAACTACGAGCATCGTGACGCTAGCACTTTTATGAATGAAAAATGACGTCAGTCAGGCTTGAACGAACAGAAGAGCGCATTGCGCATGCGCGAGTTTTGTGTGTAATTCTTCTTCGTGTTTCGGGGTCCTGGGGAGGACGGGCGGACGAGAGCACGGCCGGTGTCGTCCGTGCAAGGAGGCGACGAACCCGCGAGAGTGAGGCGGCGATGCGTGCACCCACCCTCTGTCTAATTATTCAAAGAGATTACACTATCATGAGACGATCCACTCCATAATGTGTTGTAGCAGATGCTCAGTGCAATGGATCGGGCCTACTCCGTGTTAGGCATCTTGCTGTATGATATGCTTTGTAGGCACTTCACGGGCATGCCAGAGAAATACACAGCATACGACAACCCACTCAAGTCATGTGGCGTAGCAAGTACAAGGCGCAGCGGGTTGGGCCTATCCCGTGTTAGGCATCTTGCTATATATAGGCCTATGCAGCAGCCAAGCTGACGAAAACGTAATATGTTGGTTCTACGCTCACACACACACAGTCGAGTTAATTCGTGCGACTGCTGCAATATTTTGGCACAAACCGTCCAATTTTTCGCGTAAAATCTTTACTTTGAAAATATTTATACAAATTCTGTGAACCGTGCCAACATAATCATAGTCCAAGCTTCTGCTTTATTGGTCTTTTCATGAAAACTACATTAAAATCACAACAATAATAACGCAAATAGATTGTAATTATCGAGACCATATAACTGACGAGAAGGTAAATTCAGCGAGCTCATGTAATATCAAATGCCTCCGCACGGCCAACTCCCGCGATGTCAGGCCAGTCACGGCGTGCGGTAACTGCACCACTCTACTGCTGTACCTGTATAGCGTGTATTTAGATCTTTCAATGTTTCATGTTTGAGCCGTGCAATTGTTGTTTTCTTTTATTTCTTTGTTGAATGTGATGTGAATGTGAGTACGGTACATGCTATTATAGAAGTGTCCAAGTAATGATAGGCCTACAGGTGGAAGGGATATAAAACAAATATACAATGACTCATTCTTGGAACAAGCTAAAACTATTCGCACTCAGGAACATCAATGGTAGGCCCTACTGTTCTCTCTCGGGCCGCGATGGCCCTCGATCGGGAGAATATAATACGATTTGATGTTCCTTCGATGTGAATAGTTTTAGCTAGATCCTCGAGTCACTTCGAGTGTCATTGTATATTTGTATATTTGTATATTTGTATATTATTTCTTTGTAGGACTAAATTAACTTAGCAATCACGGTGTGAAAATAACCAAAATGATAATGGGAGTGAAGTGCATGAGAACAATATTCGTATAGATAACGAGAGTGCAGGATCCGGGAAAGGGATAGTGAGAATAATAGGAAAGAAGTGACGACAATAATCAGAAATAACGACAGTGAAAACGAAAGTAAAGTCTAAGATATCTGCATCAATTTTAATTACAATTTATTGATTTCAACGTTTTCTTCCAATTTTCAAGTTTTATTACATGATACAGATTTAAAAAAACAACAATTCAAAACGATATGGGACAGCAAAGAAAAGCTTGATATTCTAACGAGTAAAATATTAATAAAAAGAAGAAGAAAAATTATAAAATGATAAAAATAAGGCCTATAGTATACAATGAAGAGAAATAATATGTAGCACAGAAATTATCTTTGAAAAAAATATAATAATAATAATTATAATATTTTTTAAAAAATTAAAAAAATCGATAGCACATATCTATTTACAACCCCCACCCTCCCTAAAATGCCGTGGATTTTCCACGGGTCCTGCTAGTTTTTATTATTATTAAAAGATGTTAATTTGATATTTCTTGCAATTGAATTAGACGGGAGCCTAGCGATACTTTTACTTTTATTATAGACCAAAAATTTCTGTCTCTTTCGTTCGTTAGCCTCTGATTTGGGTAGGGTCGGCTCCTCTCTTTAGAGACAGAATCCGACCATAGGCGCTCCTAGGCCTAATTTTCAAAAATAAATGCATCGAATATGAATCCGCGAAAGTGACATTTTAGTCCAAAGTTTGGTGGCTAGTTTGGTGGCCAGATCCGTTCCACCGAGTTTGCACTGGAGCGCCTATGGTCGGCTTCTGTCTCTGAAGACCCTACCCAAATCAGAGGCTAACGAACGAAAGAAACAGAAATTTTCGGTCTAAGATACTTATACTTGATGAGGTAATCCCTGAAGCAGCTTTTCCAAGCTATACTGAGATGGGATGTGTTGTGACAGCAGGTGAAGGTGCAGACAACAAAAGGGTGTATATTTCTATATACAGTAAAGCAGTGACGTGCAAGTAAAAAAAATTATGCTGCTATATGAGATATGGTTTACAGCATTCTGGAACCTACAGGAGGTTCCAACCCTCTGATGACAGGGAGGGCAGTCATCTGGAAAGCAGCAACCATTGGGGCAGTAACTGCAGTGGCTGGTAGTTGATCCCAGATGTGAATGGTCCGGGGGTAATATGAGTACTTGTAGGAGTCTATTGTTGCCTCAGGAACAGAGAGCTTGAGTGTGTGGTCTCTTCTGCTGATGTATGTAGCTTTGGTTATGAGGTGAGGAAGACAAATATTGACTAGCTGGTGGTGTATTTTAAAGAGCATGGTGCTTTGTGTTAGAAGTCGACATGTGAGTAGTTTATCCCATTCCAGCTGGGAAACAAGCCCTGTAGCTGACGTGGATCTTCGGTAGTCGCGAAAGACAAAACGAGCAGCTGTTTTCTGTACCTTTCCAGACCTTCGGCAGCACCAGAAGTGTGGGGGTTTCAGGCTTCAGCGCCATACTCTAGCTGCGGTCATACCAGGGCTGTGTACGCTCTTGACTTCACATCCTTGGTGCATGGTGACAGGGTTCTCCGCAGCAACCCAAGGGTTTTGTTGGCCTTGTTCAGTAAGAGTTGGCACTTGGCAGTGTGTATTCCAGCGAAGGTCCTTGGTTACGGTTACCCCGAGATACTTGTACTTGTCTGTCCTGGGTATTATCTTGTTGGAAATCTGGTAGTCATGCTGTATGGGTGTTCTTTTCCTCGTGATGGTACTGATACTGATAGATCTAGACTCATAGTAGACAGACGGCGACTAGAGTAGACAAGTAATAATGTATGCTAGACTGTGTTACGATATACGCGATAATCCGTCGTAGTGGAATAAACAACATGTCTACCATAACTAACCAGTCTGCCGACTCTATATTATCCTGAGTAATCTACCATTACTAAGACCCTCAAACGCATCATGGTGGCAGCGGCGGGATACATGTTTGAAGATTGAAAGTGAACTCTCAATAATTTGAAAGAAGAGAGAAGATAAAGAAGAACACAGAAGACTTATAGTTCAATGAAGTCTAAGAAGTTTATTGTTCATATGCATGTATAATCATTGTACAGTATTTTTGGTATGACAAGCATTATGTTTACGAAAGTCACGAAACAGATGCTAGCCAAAACATGATTTTTTTGGAAATTGATTTTTATAAACAAATCAAAGCATATCAAAACTATGTTCAATTTTGCAGGAAAAGTTATGTGAAGTTGAATGTGGAACGATATCATTATAGCTATATATACAGCTATATACTCATTCATTATTTTCTTGTAACTCAAGATTTAACTTAGCTTCGATTTCATCATAAGGAAATAGTAAATTCAATGTCTTTGACTTTGTTGAGGTTCTAATAGTACATGTTTGCTCTTATTTTGCGGTAAAATCTATAGGCTAACGTAATTCAGCAATGCATCATGGTCATGGGACTGGTGCACGTTTGACGACAAGGGGTGCTTCAATGATGGCAGAAGATAACGAAAGTAGTAGTCTTTTAGACATCTTCAAAGAAGCCCTGCGTAACCGGGAGCATGGGATTCTCCACCTCAACTACAAAGGCCTGGTACAGTTCCCACCTCAACTAACAAGTCAAGATGACTACGCACACATCCAAGTTATCTATGCGAAGAGAAACCTGATCACCCATCTTGTAAGGGTATAATTTATAAAGTGTAATTTTTTGTATACACTTTCATTGTAATCACAAATGACCATTGCAGTGATGATGTTGAGGAAGAGGAGGAGGAGGAGCATTGTTGATGGTGGTGATGATGAAAATGATAATGAGGAGGTCAGGAGGAGGAGAAGGATGGTGATGGTGATAGTGGAGAGGAGGGAGTTAATGATAATGGTGATCATGGTGATGCTGCTGCTGCTGGTAATGGTGATTTGATTCTCATACATGTACCAGTTCCATGATTTCATGATTTTCATTATCATCGATCATTATCAATCACACTGTCAAGTCTCAGCAACAGTGTTGCTGATGTACACATACTCTTGACCTCTTGAGTCTTGGGTTACCTGTGTAACTACTGCTATTAGGACTTTGTGGAATGAATTTGCAAAATAACTCTAGACATGAATAATTAATAATGACAATTTATCTGTATTTTAATTTCTATTTCAACATCTAGCCCCCTGATATTCACCGGTTGTCGGGCCTTAAAATCCTGTAAGTAACCAACTATAACTATTAGTTACTTTGTTCAGTAATCATTCATGTAATGCCTTCCCTCTTTTTAGCAGTCTTCACATCCATCCAGTTACCGTGGTTATCAAATAAATTAAATATTTAGTTCCCTTATCAATGTGGATGAAAAAAACTTCTATGGAACTTCACTGGTCTCTTACATTAACACAAGATCATTTGATGAATAACTGAAGGACATGTATTCCCTTTTATTGTTCTGTTACAAGTTTTTGCAAGGCCTTTCAGTTCAATCATAAGTTTATAAAGACGCATAGTAATGGGCTCTTGTGGGTAATTTGACCCCATTCGGGTGTTTACCCAATAACAGGTGTTGTCAATCACCAGGAATCCAGGATCAGCCTTCGGTTTTATGACCAACAGGCCTTATGCAATGCTCTGCATTTCCCACCAATTTCCCCATATGGAAAAGTCATTATCTTATATTCCCCTCACCCACAGACTCTCTGAGAGACTTAGACCCCGTTCTCACTCACTTTGAAAGTGGTCTTAGTTAGACCGCTCCAGAGGAACGGGTCTTGAGGAACGGTTTGCGAGGGTTCACACTCCGAGCAGTTTTTTATGGCTCAAACCGCTCCACGAGTCAAAGTGGTCTTGTTGCTATGGCAGCTCAGGTCAGCGGGTAAATTTTTTCGCTGAATACTAAGCGTATGTACCGTACTACATGTTTCGCGTGCAACGTCACTAGACCACTTCCGTTCAAAGTACGCCCGTTCTCACTGCACGTTAGAGCGCTCCAAACCGCTCTTAATAAGACCCGTTCCTCAAGACCACCTCCGAGGTGGTCTTCTGGAGCGGTCCAGAAGTCCACTTCCTGGACCACTTTGACCGTTCTCACTCACTTAAGAACCGCTCCTGAGGAACGGGTCTTAGTTAGACCGCTCCAACGAAGTGAATGAGAACGGGGTCTAAGGGGTATTTCTTGATGGGACTACGGGTTTGCTGTGTGTGAGTAATGATATTTCTACCAAGTCTGGTGTCAGCAATTTAAGACCTCCTGCACATGGAAACCATCTACCTTTATTATAGAAGTGTAGTACATGTACATGAGTGGTAAGCCTAATACAAAATCCTTATCTTTTCAGATATCTACATTCAAACAACTTGTCATCACTTCCTAAGGGTGAGGATGTTGTTGCCCCTCCTCCTTTTTTTCTTTGTAAATCCTCAGGGTATGTTTGTATGGCTTTGGTTTTTAGGAATGAAAAAGATTTTCCAGTTCTATACATGTTCAATTTATCCTTAGTGTCCCCAGACATATGAAGGAAGTACTGGTTTGCAAGGAACTCCAAGCAACTGCATCCTCTAATTTATCAAAATAAGGGAAGAGAAATTGCCTTAAAATATCATTTAAATCACATCTCTTCCTTTGTTCACTTAGAATGCCTTTTTTTCTATCTGACCATTTGACACAGTCACAGGTTATGATATGACATTTGCTGACAAACTTTTAGAAATACAGCTTCTATATGAAAATACTTGTAAATATAGAGATTTTGTATAAGTTATTTTTTTGTGAATGCCATAATTCTAGGGCAATAATGGTCATGGATTTATTTCTTTGAAAAAGTGCTAGAGAATAAGAAGGACTCCACAAAAATGTTTACAAGTTATATTATAAGAAAATTGATGTTTAAATTGATTTTTCATCTTCTAGAAATGAGTCTGTTGAAGTCACTGGAATCTTTGGACCTGAGTCAGAATCTGTTCACCAGATTTCCTGATGTTCTTTGCCATTGTACTGGCCTTAAAGAGTTGTACATGACTGTTAATCGTCTATCTTCCTTGCCTCCAGGTAAAAAATCATCACAAACTTCTGGTGACCCGACATTTGCTCCAGGATGTTCACATATTTTATCCGAAATTTAGGGGTAGAGCTGCAATTTAGTCTTAGGTTAGTGTTAGGACTGGTATATACTGAAGCGGCATGGTCAGAGGCAACATTATGACGTCCAACCTTTTATTGCATCATCAAGCCAATGGGCAGGCATGACAGTTGAATTAAGTGTACAAGCTAGCAAGCATTTCACAAATTCTCTGATTTCCTTTCCCCCATGAGTAATGAGTTGAGATCCCCTGTAAAGAACACTGTATAAAGATGATTTAATTATGGGTAAGAAATAGTTGTAATGACTTATATCATTTGTTTTGTAGAATCATGTAGACTTTATCAATTTATTGACATATGTGTTTCTTTCTCATGTTTGGAAGTCGCTGTATTACTAATAGTTAGGAAGAGGAAATGATACATCATACTCTGAATCATATTAACTGACTTGTTGACTGACTGACTTAGATGCATAGGACGTTGTGTCCCCTTGCTCCCCTACGAGAAATCCTATCATATTAAACAAATATTAAACAAATATTCTATTGCCTTCCCTGCTTTGCTTTTAAAGATTCTGTGGAATGTCGTTTTGTGTTGCTTGTCAACAGGAATTGGAGATCTAAAGCAGCTGACTATATTAAACTTGATGGATAACCAACTACAAAGCATTCCGTCAGAGATCGGCCAGTGTACGTCCCTTGAGACACTGCACCTGGATCGGAATAAGCTAACCTCCTTGCCCAGACATCTCATCTCTCTTCAACATCTCAAAGAACTCTCTGCAACAGGCAATAATCTTCTAGGCTTACCCATGGGTAAGTAGAACCATTTTGTAGTGTGACCACTGCTGTTGACATATTGTTTTTGTGGTTATTACAAAGTGATACCAATACAGGGCTCAAATTAATTTTTTTGTCCATGGGGGCTCTTCCAAAAAAAAAAGAGCCCCCGGGCTATTTTAGTACTGACGGGGGCTCTTTTTTTTAAATACAAATTTCCATTGAATTGGTACCCATGATACTCTTTGCTATTCCATCGTTATCAGGGGCGGATCTAGCTTTTTGCTAAGCTCTAGCTCCAGCAGATATGGGGCGGCAGCGTGCACACCGGCCGGTACTACCGGCGCGGTATAGCTGCTGCTGACGGTCGCACTGCACTGCGAGCTTCCGTCGTTTGTATCAGTAATACAGTCATAGAGAATCTGATGTGGATATAATATGGCGCCCTCTAGACACCGAAAAATATGAGCGAGAAATCCTGCACGCTAATCTAGCTTCCATAGTTCCATTTCATTGGTTTAAGGTTTGAAATACATATTGAGTTGAAACTCAATATTGTGTGAAAGTTATAACAGAAAAGATAATCTTTATTCTATAATTCCACGGGGGCGATTTTTAATTTTGCAATCGCCCCCGTGAGCACTCTGACGGAGGCAATTATGTAGCTCACGGGGGCGAATCGCCCATCGCCCCATGTATTTTGAGTCTTGTGAAGGAATATTCTGTGATTTTTTATTTCAGGATGAAATTACATGCCAAACAGGGTTGAATAGCCACTGATTGATGTAGCACTCTGATATTACTGTATGATTAGTAGGCTTTCAAGCATTGTCAAAATGTTTTTTGTTGATGTTAATAAACAGAATCACCCATAGGCATATGATCCAAGTTTCAGCCTAACATACCGGTACTGGGTTAGTGAGAACACTGAACAGGGCCCTGTTTTCATAAAACTTGTTATCAATAATAAGTTACAATAACTGTTATAAGCTACTGAAACTGTGGATTTTGGTTGGCTGAGAGCAAATTTGTCTTAGAATTCTAGCATTCGTTATTGATAACAAGTTTGATGAAACAAGGCCCTCGCTGTGATCACTGGAATAATTCAATATTATTGGTTGTATTTGGAGTACAGTGGTGTATGCCTTTTCTCATGTACTCAATATTTCTTCCAGAATTCCAGTGTGGTTTTTATGAAATTTGTGAGAAATATTTCAACTTTAATCTAACCCCACACCTACTTTGTCTTTTAATGTTTTCAGGATTGGGGTGGCTACCAAATCTTGAACATCTCTATGTGGATAGCAATCCGAGTCTATGCACTATACCCTTCACATTGTACAGCAAGCAGATAGGAGTTTATAGGTGAGAAGGGTCCTTCAGTTGAACAAGATGATTGAGCCTAATAAATGATTAATTTAAGAAAACAAGACTGCTGAAATGGAAATGAAAGCCCCAAATTCTCAGGACTGAGTAAAATTGATAATAATGGCATAGCAAAGGATAGATTCACACCAGTCTGTAAAAGATACAGTATAAGAGTTCAATACTCATACTTGTAGGTTACTAAAGCCTAAGGCATACCTTGCCAAATCTTATTATTAGTGGAGTTATTAAGACCCTGGGATTTCAAAAGAAGTCCAAGTACATGTAGGTTGATTATTCCAAACTGCCAAAGTAACTGGCACTCAGGTATATCAGGTACCCATCCCTGTATTGACATACATTTCTAGTGTACCAATTCTTTTTTAATTCATTTTATACTGTTGCTAATTAATCAACATAAGTATTTATTTGCTTTGCAATAAAGATATGGATCAGCAAAGCCTCAAGGAGATAAATTTCCAGTGTATTCAGATAGTAGGACCTCATGGAATTCTTCCTTCAGAGATACAGGGCCCTGTTTCATAAAACTTGATATCAATAACAAGTTACAAGCTACTGTTATAAGCTACTGAAATCATGGCATCGGATTGGCTGAGAGCAAATTTGTCATAAAATTTAGCACTTGTTATAGATAACAAGTTTTATGAAATGGGGCCCCAGGTCTATCATGATGACAAAACAACATCAATCCATCAGTTGACTCCGTTTTCATTTAACATCCATATATCTGGTTTTCTAATTCTATTTTAAATTTACATTCTTGTTCATTGATTAACATTTATGTATTTTGGGGTTTTATTATGAAGATGTGGATCAGCAAAGCCTCCAGGGGAGAAATGTATTCAGATACGAGGGCTGCATGGAGTTCTTCCACCAGAGATACAGGTCTATCATGATGTGAAAACAACCATGCAACAGCCCAGTACACTTCTCGAGTTGGCATTCACTGCTGTCTACCAGCATAAAGGTATACTAAGTTCATTTATTTTCATGAGGTCAGTGAACTCAGTTAGAAATAGAATGAAATATTGATCACCAGTGCTGAGGAAAATGAGCATTATAGAAGGTTCTTTAATACTGATGTCAAGAAAGTCCTAGAAACAAGCAAAATAAATATCTAAAGCATAGTGTGCTTTTGTATCCTTTAAAGCCCCCATGATCCTCTTTTTCTTATGTTAATTGAGAGCTGAGTTGATGAGATAACCACCTGTCAGTGACCACACTAGGAGGTCTAATCCCTCTTGGCCAAACTAGTGCAGACAGGCTTTAATCGGAGGGGTCCTTGTTGCATTTGCTCATTTATGTTTTTCACCTCCCATAGCTTAACGGTCAACTCTTGTCTTTGCCTACATACTGACCCTGAAGGACCCCGGTTTGGAACCGAGTCACGTCTTGAAGATGGTGATGGTGAAGGTTGTGGACTTGATGTTGAAGGTCGGTCCCCGGACGTAAAGGATCATATCCGATTGATACACGTCTTTAGAAAACAATTACGCATACACTCTATGCACCCTACTACAGAGTGCAAAACAGAGAGGGTCCATTTAACGTGGAGAGTATATTATAGTATTTGGTTTTTCCATTCTTTCTAAATATTGTCTCGTATTGCTTATTATTAATTAAATTTTACATTTTATTTGCCATGATCACTTTTTCCCCCCTTTCATCAGATGTCCTGGATGTGGATTCCCTCCCTACAAGTCTTGCAGACTTTGTTGCATGCCCTACTGCACACTGCGTTGCACCCTCTGGATGCGAGAATGTCATCTTTACCCAGGCCTATGTACACTTTCTTCAGATACCCTGGATACAGCAGTTTACACTTGGTGGGAACAACAATGTGTCTTTGATGGCCTTGTGCTGCTCCTTGAAGTGCTTGGAGATGTTTAAGAAGCATCCTGTCCCAACCTGATGACTATAATACTCCGGGGAAAGAGTAAATGAGAAAAATGTCTTTCATAAACACAAGAGGGGCAATACCTAGTTACATAAGAATTCATTTTTAAGAACAAATACTTTACACTGTCATTGAATTCTGGATCAGATAAAGAGTTTTGATAACTTCACTGCAAATTCTTCAGCACTGATTATGGATCTACTATTCTCACAGATTTGATGAAGCAATCAAAAGTGTTTGTCTTGCCATATTTGTTTGCACAGAGAAATTGTCTCGATAAGTGCCTGTTGACTCTTAGAAACACGTGTAAATATTCTATCCTTTTTTTCTTGATTAATTATTCTGGTTTTTTGTTCATCCTTGTGATATACTCTGATGAGTGCAGGAAGAAACGCTTAAAGACCCTGTCCGAAGTGAAAAATGAAATAGATGAATTACATATCAAAGGAAAGCTGACAAGCCAAAGATTACAACGATACCAATTATATGCTACTTTAGTGCCTGTCAGACGAGTAACAGCTCTCTGAAAACTCGAAATCTAAAATGGGGAGTTGTTGACCTAAATTCTAGCTATCAAATTGATGACATCACCGTATGTGGAGTACGCATATTCACAATGACTTTGCATTAATTAAGCATGGCTCATCGCCTCGGCTATATAGGCGAGCACATATGGTGTCGTCACTGTAACTGCGCCAAATTTGACCCCTGTTGACCTGTAATTTGGAGAGGTGCGGAAAAAAGGTTTTAATTCACTTTTGTGCAATACTGAAAGGGAAATTATTTTGAATTCCTTTGTATTTGTATTCTATGTTCATCCAGCTTTCCATTGATAAAACGTTGTATTTTCATCGGATAGGGTCTTTAAGTATGTCTGTATTTGTTGCAATACATCATCTTTGTAGTAACAATCTTCTCTTCAAGTATTTGCTCTTAAATCAGTATAGTCCCACGCCCCCCAGTAATTGAGCATTCAACAGTGCTCTAGTTCTAGTTCTGTGTAGTTTATAAGTGTTTGTACTGAGGCATCCATTTGCATGCCCTTTCTTTCGAGCAGAGGTTGTTGATTTTACCACTCCCCGAATAGAATCATGATATTCATTTAGAATAGAATTAGAATATTATAATGTGAAAGAGGGTCAATCATTGATTGTAATGTTTAGAATGCTAATGTGCTGACACTTTATGAAACCATGTCTATAAGTTACACTTGACATTGAAAATTAAAAAAACAAAAAGAAAATCAGTCTCTTACAGTATGCCCAATTAAATTATTCTCATTATTCTCACCATACTCATTTTACATTTTTTATTATAAAATGAATTTTGATTGTTTGAACCCTGTTATGCAAAGTCACAAGCCAAATAGTTCATTGCTCCGGGAGCACACTGAAACAAAAAATGTATGATTTCCCATTATAGGGCGTTTTGTTATCATCTGATATTTTTATTGTGCCATAGTTTGTCTGTTGTATACAAACACTTGTGTCCTAGTCTGTATTTGAAACTACAAAAACAAAAAAAATAAACACCTTTTTTTGTCATCAGGACTCCAGCCTTTTTTTTCTCTGTAGACTGGTGCTATCTTACAATGCAACACATGAACTATTTGGCATACATGTATATACTGTGCAATACTATACATTTCTTAATCTAGATTTTTTTTTTTTTGCAGGATAGTCAGATGGAATGAATTAAAAAAAAATAAAACTTCAAAGAATGTTTTGGCCTAGGTGGCTAGAGCTGTGTTTAAGTTCCGCTATGTATCATTTTACTTCATTCATGACAACTTATTATATCTGTACTGCAATTGTAAATATATACAATTATAACAATGTCTTTAAAATTCATTTGTTATAGACCTATCGATTCGTAGTGAATTTTAATTCTATATTACATGTACATTGGGCCTGGAAGTTAACATACACCTAGTAGAAAAGCAATATACACTAACACAACTTTACTCATTCCTGCCAAATTTTCACTTCAGGAAGATAGACAAATTTGGTCTCTGTTTAATGTACAGTATATAGTATAGACATCACTAGTCACTCTGAGACATGTATATATGTGACTCCTGATAAGGAATGAGTGCAGTTGTGAAAATGTGAGTAAAATGTTTTTCCTCCTTGGGTATGTAAACTTTCAAGCATAAGCAAGGGCATTGATAAGGGTCAGAAACATCATTAAGAATGTTGTTTCTTATTATGTTGCATAAAACTGTCATTCTCCTGTACATAGATGTCATGGTCCGGTGGATCATACATCAGTTGACTTTGGATCACATGGTTCACAGTTCAAGTTCCAATCTCTGCATTAATGCCCTTTAGCAAAACATTAATCAAAATCTGCCACTCTCCACCCAGGTGTAGTCAATGGGTATCTGGTAGGAAGTAATTTTTTCACCGTTTACAGCCCTTTAGGGCAGCTGGGCTAAAGCAAGGGTAATACAAGTATACTATTCCTCTCTAGGTGCCTTGTGCAGTGTAGTTATGTTCATTGTTAAGAAATATATAATGAGAGTCACCGTCTTGAAGAATATGAGACCAAGAATTCTAGCTCAATGAAGAACAAATCATCATGTGAACATTCATGACAAGATATGAGTAATGAGACCAAAGAACCTGGCCTACATTTTACATAATTTGATCAAATTCATGCTAACTGATACAGCATTTCCGACAGTACTATATTTCAAATAATTTATATAATGTGATTTGCCCTTGTATTTGTAGTTTTATTGGCATAAAGTATATACTGGTAATACAAATTATGCATGTTCTGTTTTTGTACTTTTCATGATTTACATGATTTACATTATCTGTGGCATTGAGCTATTACTGCCAGAATGTCATGATATTTATTTTGTATTGTATTTGATACAGTAATTTTATGTGCATTAAACTTAAAGTATATGTGTTATATGTATATCTGAGTGATATCTCTTGTATTTTCTTGATTCCCACTAGTAATGGTAGTGAGTTATTTGGTCCCAGAATGTTCCTTTAAAAAAATATATTTTACTATAATATTTTTAAATACCGGTAATATATGATACAATTTAATACAATGAACAGGTAGTCCATATATCTACTCTAAAGGTTATTGATACAGTATGGACTGGTAATAAAGTACATTTGGAAAGGATAGATGTGTTTCAAATGGAATTGATTCATTTGATATTTAATCAGATATTTGAAAGAGAGAGAGAGACAGAGAGAGACAGAGGGGTGGGGGTGCTGAAGTATGGTATCCCAAGACGAAAATCCAATTGAATCCCCATTGAATGTCCCCATAGAATCCCAATTGAATACCAATTGGCAATTTGGAGTACATGGAAAGTGAAACAATGGGTACCTATTGAAACCAATTTGCAATTGGTCCACATTGAAACCGAAAGGCAATTGGTCCCCAATTGAATGTCCCCATTGAATCCCAATTGAATACCAATTGGCAATTTGGAGTATATGGAAAGTGAAACAATGGGTACCTATTGAAACCAATTGGCAATTGGTCCCCATTGAAACCGTAAGGCAATCGGTCCCCATTAACCAACTGGCAATTATTGGTCCCCATTGAAACCATCTGGCAATTGGTAAATCGAGAATTATTGATAACTCAATACTTCGTAATCAATTTCGGCAACTGTCCATCAATAGGTGTATTCTAATCTCAAATGCAATTACTCCATCACAAAGATCATTTGAAGTGAATTTAAGATTGGCTTTAAAAAGAATGGCTCGTACAAACATATATAATAAACATATACATGTTGTTTCTTGGTTAGTAATCATATAATCAATATATCTATTGCTAAAACGTACATGTAATTGTAATATGATCAGACAAATAATCTATTGGTCAATAATTGCCGAAGGAAAATACAAATCACAAAATTGATGTGCATTGTCATAATTTGCTTAACAAATCATGATAAATGTATTTTTCTGTGACACGTGTATAGAGTGTACTAATGGATATTCATGAGATACAAAGATCTGTTGGTTTCTATTGGTTTCTATTGGACCTATTGGTTTCTATTGGTCCTACAGTGGTTTCTATTGGTCCTATTGGTTTCTATTGATCCCATTAGGTTCTATTAGTCTTATTGATCATATCGTTCCTATTGGTTTCTATCGGTCTAATTGATATTTATTGGTCCTATTGGTTTCTATTGGTCCAATTGGTTTCTATGGGTCCTATTGGTTGAAACCAATTGAACACCAATTGAATTTTCAATTGGTTTCAATTGGACCAATTGGCCCCAATAGGCTTTAATGGGATTTCAATTGGTTTCAATTGGACCAATTGGCCCCATTAGACTTTAAAAAAGGATTTCAATTGGTTTCAATTGGCCCCATTAGACTTTAATGGGATTTCAATTGGTTTCAATTGGTCTAATCGGCCCCATTAGACTTTAAAAAAAGATTTCAATTGGTTTCAATTGGCCCCATTAGACTTTAATGGGATTTCAATTGGTTTTAATTGGACCAATTGGCCCCATTAGACTTTATTGGGATTTCAATTGGTTTCAATTGGACCAATTGACCCCATTAGACATTAAAAAAGGATTTCAATTGGTTTCAATTGGCCCCATTAGACTTTAATGGGATTTCAATTGGTTTCAATTGGTCCAATTGGCCCCATTAGACCTTAAAAAGGATTTCAATTGGTTTCAATGGGACCAATTGAAGTCCAAAATAGGGCCAATTGGACCAATTGAAACCAACTGAAGTCCTATTAAAGTCCCATTGAGACCAATTAAAACCAATTGGAACCAATTGAAACCAATTGAAATTTCAATTGGTGTTCAATTGGTTTCAATTGGATTTTCGTCTTGGGATGTAAAAAAAGAAGACCTGATTGCTAAATCAGGTAGTTGGGTGATTTCATGAGATGGGTGATTTCATGTGATGGGCGATATGTTACAATACAGTAAATTTTAACAAGTTGTTGAAGTTGGCAGTTTTAGGATGGATTGTGAGTTGCAGCCCGATTTTGAAAAGGAGAAAGACATTGAAGAAAAAAAATATACGTCATAATTGAAAAAGGGGGATTTTAAAATATGTATACAATTCAAGATTTTGAAAAGTTTCGATTGAATTTTGATGCTAACTGTACCATTCACAATTTAGTCACTAATACCATATACCATAAAGTCACGGTGAAACACCATAACCATTAAGTCACTACCACTGAAACAGCATTACCATTTAGTCAATACCATTGAAAAACCATTTAACAAAGACATGTATCACAGAAATATGCATTCACCGTGAAGATTCCACCATTGAAACGTACACCATTGACCATATATACAAACTCCACCATTGAAACACCATTCAAGGCATCAGACGCCACCATATGAAACACCATTCACCATACAATTCCAACCCCAGGTCGAAATTCCAGTTGATACCAGTTGAAACCAGTAAGGATTTCCAACTGGTATCTACTGGTTTGAACTGGTCTCAACTGGTCTCAACTGGTACCAGTTAATACCAGTTGATACAATTTGGAAACCAGTAGAAATACCAGTTGACATCTGAGACCAGCTGATATTACCAGTTGATTTACCAGTTGAAAACCAGTAGATGATTACCAGTTGATTTACCAGTTGAAAACCAGTAAAAATACCAGTTGACATCTGAGACCACTTGATATTACCAGTTGAGTTGATTTACCAGTTGAAAACCAGTAGAAATACCAGTTGACATCTCACACCAGTTGATTTACCAGTAGATGATTACCAGTTGATTTACCAGTTGAAAACCAGTATAAATACCAGTTGACATCTGAGACCAGTTGATATTACCAGTTGATTTACGAGTTGATTTACCAGTTGAAAACCAGTAGATAATTACCAGTTGAAAACCAGTTGATTTACCAATTGAAAACCATTAGATGATTACCAGTTGATTTACCAGTTGAAACTGTTAGATGATATACCAGTTGATTTACCAGTTGAAAACCAGTAGATGATTACCAGTTGATTTACCAGTTGACCTGTAGAATACCAGTTGCTTTACCAGTTCAAAAACCAGTTCATTATATCTTGTGCATATTCATGATTAATTTGCATATTTTCACAGAAAATATAATTATCATGATCTATCAAGCAAATGTGACAATGCACATCAATTTTGTGATTGTTATTTTCTTAGTCAATCATTGACAAATATATTATATATGTTTGATCATGTTTTTCATCTAATTTAAGACGTAAAAATAGATATATTGATACGTGTAATTACTAACCAGGAAACAAAATGTATAATTTTGTATATATCTATGTACGAACTTCAAATTTCAAAATGGAATGAAACTTAACTGTAATCGACCTCAAATGATCTCTGTGATGGGGTAATTGCAAGAGTTTATATATAATGGTCCTGTTGGTGGCCAGATGCCAATTATTGATTATTGATTATCACAATATCTGTTGATTATTGGTCTCAACTTGGATAAATCAACTGGAAATATCAACTGGTAAATCTACTGGTTTTCAACTGGTAAATCAACTGGAAATATCAACTGGTATATCAACTGGTCAATCTACTGGTTTTCAACTGGTTTGTCAACTGGTCTCAGATAGCGTTGTCTCAATTTCCATATTAAAAACCAGTTGAATATACTGGTTTGAACTGGTACCAGTTGACTACTGGTTTGAACTGGTACCAGTTGACCAGTTGGCTACTGGTTTCAACTGGTTTTTTCGACCTGGGACATTGAAACACCATTCACCATACATACTCTACCATTGAAACACCATTCACCATCAGACGCCACCATTGGAACACCACCCAGCTAGCACATAACGTTATCATAACATTTTCAAAAGGTCTTACAAATGTCTTGAAAAGAACATTTTTTAAAAATGTCATTATAACATTTATAAAACATTATTGATATTATGTTTAACATTATAAAAACATTTTTGTAATGTACCATGTCCGATGATTTTCGGGTAACGTTTTAAAAACATCTTTTAAACATTATTGTAAAATGTTTTAAAAATATCTTACAAACAGCCCACATTTTATGTTTTCATAATATCATAAGAATGTTTTGAATGAAGCAAAGAAACGTTTTCCCAACATCTTTTGAATGTTATTGAAATGCTATAAAAAGAACATTTTACAAATGTTGTTAAAATATTATGACCCTTACATTTAGACGTTGTACAAACGTCACAAAAAAACATTTAAAATACGTTTTTATTAAAACATTTAAAAAAACATTTTTTGAATGTTTTTCAAAATGTTTAAAAAAGATCTTACAAACATTTCACATGTAATGTTTTCGTAATATCATAAGAATGTTTTGAATGAAGCAAAGAAACATTTTCCCAACATCTTTTAAATGTTATTAAAATGATATAAAAAGAACATTTTAAAAATGTTGTCAAAATATTGTGACCCTTACATTTAGACGTTGTACAAACGTCACAAAAATACATTTTAGATACGTTTTCATTAAAACAATTTAAAAAACATTTTTTGAATGTTTTTCAAAATGCTTAAAAAAGATCTTACAAACATTTCACATGTAATGTTTTCGTAATATCATGAGAATGTTTTGAATGAAGCAAAGAAACGTTTTCCCAACATCTTTTAAATGTTATTGAAATGCTATAAAAAAAACATTTTACAAATGTTGTTAAAATATTATGACTCTTACATTTAGACGTTGTACAAACGTCACAAAAATACATTTTAAATACGTTTGTATTAAAACAATTAAAAAACATTTTTTGAATGTTTTTCAAAATGTTTAAAAAAGATCTTACAAACATTTCACATGTAATGTTTTCGTAATATCATAAGAATGTTTTGAATGAAGCAAAGAAACGTTTTCCCAACATCTTTTAAATGTTATTAAAATGATATAAAAAGAACATTTTAAAAATGTTGTTAAAATATTGTGACCCTAACATTTAGACGTTGTACAAACGTCACAAAAATTCATTTTAAATACGTTTTTATTAAAACAATTTAAAAAACATTTTTTGAATGTTTTTCAAAATGTTTAAAAAAGATCTTACAAACATTTCACATGTAATGTTTTCGTAATATCATGAGAATGTTTTGAATGAAGCAAAGAAACGTTTTCCCAACATCTTTTAAATGTTATTGAAGTGCTATAAAAAGAACATTTTACAAATGTTGTTAAAATATTGTGACCCTAACATTTAGACGTTGTACAAACGTCACAAAAATACATTTTAGATACGTTTTTATTAAAACAATTTAAAAAACATTTTTTGAATGTTTTTCAAAATGTTTAAAAAAGATCTTACAAACATTTCACATGTAATGTTTTCGTAATATCATAAGAATGTTTTGAATGAAGCAAAGAAACGTTTTACCAACCTTTAAATGTTATTAAAATGATATAAAAAGAACATAAAATGTTGTTAAAATATTGTTATTGAAATGCTATAAAAAGAACATTTTACAAATGTTGTTAAAATATTATGACCCTTACATTTAGACGTTGTACAAACGTCACAAAAATACATTTTAAATACGTTTTTATTAAAACAATTTAAAAACATTTTTGAATGTTTTTCAAAATGTTTAAAAAAGATCTTACAAACATTTCACATGTAATGTTTTCGTAATATCATAAGAATGTTTTGAATGAAGCAAAGAAACGTTTTCCCAACATCTTTTAAATGTTATTAAAATGATATAAAAAGAACATTTTAAAAATGTTGTCAAAATATTGTGACCCTTACATTTAGACGTTGTACAAACGTCACAAAAATACATTTTAGATACGTTTTTATTAAAACAATTTAAAAAACATTTTTGAATGTTTTTCAAAATGTTTAAAAAGATCTTACAAACATTTCACATGTAATGTTTTCGTAATATCATGAGAATGTTTTGAATGAAGCAAAGAAACGTTTTCCCAACATCTTTTAAATGTTATTAAAATGATATAAAAGAACATTTTTAAAATGTTGTTAAAATATTGTGACCCTAACATTTAGACGTTGTACAAACGTCACAAAAATACATTTTAAATACGTTTTTATTAAAACAATTTAAAAAACATTTTTGAATGTTTTTCAAAATGTTTAAAAAAGATCTTACAAACATTTCACATGTAATGTTTTCGTAATATCATAAGAATGTTTTGAATGAAGCAAAGAAACGTTTTCCCAACATCTTTTAAATGTTATTAAAATGATATAAAAGAACATTTTAAAAATGTTGTTAAAATATTGTGACCCTAACATTTAGACGTTGTACAAACGTCACAAAAATACATTTTAAATACGTTTTTATTAAAACAATTTAAAAACATTTTTGAATGTTTTTCAAAATGTTTAAAAAAGATCTTACAAACATTTCACATGTAATGTTTTCGTAATATCATGAGAATGTTTTGAATGAAGCAAAGAAACGTTTTCCCAACATCTTTTAAATGTTATTGAAATGCTATAAAAAGAACATTTTACAAATGTTGTTAAAATATTATGACCCTTACATTTAGACGTTGTACAAACGTCACAAAAATACATTTTAAATACGTTTTTATTAAAACAATTTAAAAACATTTTTGAATGTTTTTCAAAATGTTTAAAAAAGATCTTACAAACATTTCACATGTAATGTTTTCGTAATATCATAAGAATGTTTTGAATGAAGCAAAGAAACGTTTTCCCAACATCTTTTAAATGTTATTAAAATGATATAAAAAGAACATTTTAAAAATGTTGTCAAAATATTGTGACCCTTACATTTAGACGTTGTACAAACGTCACAAAAATACATTTTAGATACGTTTTTATTAAAACAATTTAAAAAACATTTTTTGAATGTTTTTCAAAATGTTTAAAAAAGATCTTACAAACATTTCACATGTAATGTTTTCGTAATATCATAAGAATGTTTTGAATAAAGCAAAGAAACGTTTTCCCAACATCTTTTAAATGTTATTAAAATGATATAAAAAGAACATAAAATGTTGTTAAAATATTGTTATTGAAATGCTATAAAAAGAACATTTTACAAATGTTGTTTAAATATTATGACCCTTACATTTAGACGTTGTACAAACGTCACAAAAATACATTTTAAATACGTTTTTATTAAAACAATTTAAAAAACATTTTTTGAATGTTTTTCAAAATGTTTAAAAGATCTTACAAACATTTCACATGAAATGTTTTCGTAATATCATGAGAATGTTTTGAATGAAGCAAAGAAACGTTTTCCCAACATCTTTTAAATGTTATTAAAATGATATAAAAAGAACATTTTAAAAATGTTGTTAAAATATTGTGACCCCTACATTTAGACGTTGTACAAACGTCACAAAAATACATTTTAAATACGTTTTTATTAAAACAATTTAAAAACATTTTTGAATGTTTTTCAAAATGTTTAAAAAAGATCTTACAAACATTTCACATGTAATGTTTTCGTAATATCATGAGAATGTTTTGAATGAAGCAAAGAAACGTTTTCCCAACATCTTTTAAATGTTATTAAAATGATATAAAAAGAACATTTTACAAATGTTGTTAAAATATTATGACCCTTACATTTAGACGTTGTACAAACGTCACAAAAATACATTTTAAATACGTTTTTATTAAAACAATTTAAAAAACATTTTTGAATGTTTTTCAAAATGTTTAAAAAAGATCTTACAAACATTTCACATGTAATGTTTTCGTAATATCATAAGAATGTTTTGAATGAAGCAAAGAAACGTTTTCCCAACATCTTTTAAATGTTATTAAAATGATATAAAAAGAACATAAAATGTTGTTAAAATATTGTTATTGAAATGCTATAAAAAGAACATTTTACAAATGTTGTTAAAATATTATGACCCTTACATTTAGACGTTGTACAAACGTCACAAAAATACATTTTAAATACGTTTTTATTAAAACAATTTAAAAAACACTTTTTGAATGTTTTTCAAAATGTTTAAAAAAGATCTTACAAACATTTCACATGTAATGTTTTCGTAATATCATAAGAATGTTTTGAATGAAGCAAAGAAACGTTTTCCCAACATCTTTTAAATGTTATTAAAATGATATAAAAGAACATAAAATGTTGTTAAAATATTGTTATTGAAATGCTATAAAAAGAACATTTTACAAATGTTGTTAAAATATTATGACCCTTACATTTAGACGTTGTACAAACGTCACAAAAATACATTTTAAATACGTTTTTATTAAAACAATTTAAAAACATTTTTGAATGTTTTTCAAAATGTTTAAAAAAGATCTTACAAACATTTCACATGTAATGTTTTCGTAATATCATAAGAATGTTTTGAATGAAGCAAAGAAACGTTTTCCCAACATCTTTTAAATGTTATTAAAATGATATAAAAAGAACATTTTAAAAATGTTGTCAAAATATTGTGACCCTTACATTTAGACGTTGTACAAACGTCACAAAAATACATTTTAAATACGTTTTTATTAAAACAATTTAAAAACATTTTTTGAATGTTTTTCAAAATGTTTAAAAAAGATCTTACAAACATTTCACATGTAATGTTTTCGTAATATCATAAGAATGTTTTGAATGAAGCAAAGAAACGTTTTCCCAACATCTTTTAAATGTTATTAAAATGATATAAAAAGAACATTTTAAAAATGTTGTCAAAATATTGTGACCCTTACATTTAGACGTTGTACAAACGTCACAAAAATACATTTTAAATACGTTTTTATTAAAACAATTAAAAAAACATTTTTGAATGTTTTTCAAAATGTTTAAAAGATCTTACAAACATTTCACATGTAATGTTTTCGTAATATCATAAGAATGTTTTGAATGAAGCAAAGAAACGTTTTCCCAACATCTTTTAAATGTTATTAAAATGATATAAAAGAACATTTTAAAATGTTGTTAAAATATTGTGACCCTAACATTTAGACGTTGTACAAACGTCACAAAAATACATTTTAAATACGTTTTTATTAAAACAATTTAAAAACATTTTTGAATGTTTTTCAAAATGTTTAAAAAGATCTTACAAACATTTCACATGTAATGTTTTCGTAATATCATAAGAATGTTTTGAATGAAGCAAAGAAACGTTTTCCCAACATCTTTTAAATGTTATTAAAAATATAAAAAGAACATTTTAAAAATGTTGTTAAAATATTGTGACCCTAACATTTAGACGTTGTACAAACGTCACAAAAATACATTTTAAATACGTTTTTATTAAAACAATTTAAAAACATTTTTGAATGTTTTTCAAAATGTTTAAAAAGATCTTACAAACATTTCACATGTAATGTTTTCGTAATATCATGAGAATGTTTTGAATGAAGCAAAGAAACGTTTTCCCAACATCTTTTAAATGTTATTGAAGTGATATAAAAGAACATTTTACAAATGTTGTTAAAATATTATGACCCTTACATTTAGACGTTATACAAACGTCACAAAAATACATTTTAAATACGTTTTTATTAAAACAATTTAAAAACATTTTTGAATGTTTTTCAAAATGTTTAAAAGATCTTACAAACATTTCACATGTAATGTTTTCGTAATATCATAAGAATGTTTTGAATGAAGCAAAGAAACGTTTTCCCAACATCTTTTAAATGTTATTAAAATGATATAAAAGAACATTTTAAAATGTTGTTAAAATATTGTGACCCTAACATTTAGACGTTGTACAAACGTCACAAAAATACATTTTAAATACGTTTTTATTAAAACAATTTAAAAACATTTTTGAATGTTTTTCAAAATGTTAAAAAAGATCTTACAAACATTTCACATGTAATGTTTTCGTAATATCATAAGAATGTTTTGAATGAAGCAAAGAAACGTTTTCCCAACATCTTTTAAATGTTATTAAAATGATATAAAAAGAACATTTTAAAAATGTTGTTAAAATATTGTGACCCTAACATTTAGACGTTGTACAAACGTCACAAAAATACATTTTAAATACGTTTTTATTAAAACAATTTAAAAAACATTTTTTGAATGTTTTTCAAAATGTTTAAAAAGATCTTACAAACATTTCACATGTAATGTTTTCGTAATATCATAAGAATGTTTTGAATGAAGCAAAGAAACGTTTTCCCAACATCTTTTAAATGTTATTGAAGTGATAAAAAAGAACATTTTACAAATGTTGTTAAAATATTATGACCCTTACATTTAGACGTTATACAAACGTCACAAAAATACATTTTAAATACGTTTTTATTAAAACAATTTAAAAAACATTTTTTGAATGTTTTTCAAAATGTTTAAAAAAGATCTTACAAACATTTCACAAGTAATGTTTGCGTAATATCATAAGAATGTTTTGAATGAAGCAAAGAAACGTTTTCCCAACATCTTTTAAATGTTATTAAAATGATATAAAAAGAACATAAAATGTTGTTAAAATATTGTGACCCTAACATTTAGACGTACAAACGTCACAAAAATACATTTTAAATACGTTTTTATTAAAACAATTTAAAAAACATTTTTTGAATGTTTTTCAAAATGTTTAAAAAAGATCTTACAAACATTTCACATGTAATGTTTTCGTAATATCATAAGAATGTTTTGAATGAAGCAAAGAAACGTTTTCCCAACATCTTTTAAATGTTATTGAAATGGTATAAAAGAACATTTTAAACATGTTGTTAAAATATTGTAACCCTTACATTTAGACGTTGTACAAACGTCACAAAAATACATTTTAAATACGTTTTTATTAAAACAATTTAAAAGACATTTTTTGAATGTCTTTCAAAATGTTTAAAAAAGATCTTACAAACATTTCACATGTAATGTTTTCGTAATATCATAATAACGTTTTCAAAGAAGAAAAGAAACGATGTTCCAACATGTTTTAATGTTATAGATATATTTAAAAAAACATTTTAAAAATGTTGTTAAAATATTGTAGTCTTTACATTGAAACATTTTACAAATGTCACAGGAATACATTTTAAATACGTTTTTATCAAAACAATTAAAATAACATTTTGTGAACGTTTTTCAAAATGTTTCAAAAAGATCTTACAAACATTCCAGATGTAATGTTTTTCGTAATATCGTAACAATGTTTCAAAGAAGAAAAGAAACGTTTTTCCATCTTTTAAATGTTATAGATTTGATTTATACAGAACGTATTAAGAATGTTGCTAACTTATATTATAATCTTTAAATTTAGACGTTGTAAAAAAAGTCATAAAAAACATTTCGGAAACAATTTTATCAAAACAATTTAAAAACATTTTTTGAACGTTTTCATAAAACATAAAATTGATAGGGGTTAACACCAAACATAACGAAGGTGAAAACAAATATACAATTTTTTTTTGTCCATTGACGTAGTGTACACTTTGATATCTTCACCCCCGCTTTGTTTTTATTAACTTTACGTATGAAACGACTAAAACATGCAACATCAGTGAACATCTCAGTGAAATAATTGATTTTTCGTAACCCGGATAGATAGGCTCCTACAGGGCGGATCCAGTAAAGGGGGCCCAAATCTTGAGAAAATATTTAACGGCGAATCAGCCAGCCGGGAATAAGCGGGGAGGGTAGGGAGTACTTTTTCAAATCTTTTTGGGGCTCAACGGGGAGGAGGGCACTACTTGTTTTCTTCTCAACACCCCTGCTTATTAGCCGGCTGGCTAATCCGCCGCTATATTTTTTTTTCAAGATTTGGGCCCCCCCCCTCCCTTTGCGGGCGGCTGGCTAATTCGCCGCTAAAAATTTTCTCAAGATTTGCCCCCCCCCCCCTTTGCCGCCTCCTGGATCTGCCCCTGTAGGAGGCTATATATCCAGGTTACGAAACATCGTTTATTTCACTAAGAAATGTTGCATGTTTTAGTCGTTTCATTCGTATAAGTCAATAAAAACAAAGCTGGGGCTGAGAAAAATCCTGCGGAATCGGTGGGGGTGAAGAATGTCCGAAGAATGCCAGGGGGCGGCCAATTTTCATTTCTTGTTTAAAAAAGGTAAAATTAATGTTACCATCTCTTTTTTTAACCTGTTTTTATGGCCAGGGGGGTGGGCCCATCGTCCCCCAGGGGCGGATCCAGCCGGCGGCAAGGGAGGGGCCTAAAGGGGCCCACTTCGTGCGAAAATTTGAAAACCGTGCGGTCGATTTTTCGCTCAGGGGTAGTGAGCACAATTTTTTGGCACCGAAATTTTTTTCCTCGGGAAGGGTGATTTATTTTTCCCACCGCCACCCCTTGGGCGCTAGGGGAGGGGGCCCATCTTCTTTTCTTTTTTTAAAAGGCTGTTTTTACCTGTTTTTTTTCCTAGGGAGGGCCCCCTGGATCCGCCACTGCCCCTCTGTGGTCCGCGCCTGGCCTCCGACGCAACCATTATCCTGCAAAACAATTGTCGTTTTTGAGATATTCAATTCATGGCTATATTTCTGGGATTTTAAATATTTATTGTTCTCTTTTCTTTTACCATTTTCATGTTGTGTAATTTCTTTCAGTTTCTTTAATACTTCTACATAGTATTGATAGGTTCTTTGCGGGGGAGGGGGTTATCAGTCATTTATTGCATGTTTATTTCCGATCTGCATCTTTAATATAATCATCTTCATAATAGGCATATGAGCTAGCACTCGATATTACGATCGTGTCACTGTATTTCTATGACTTCTTGACAGCATTAAATGAAAGGTTGAGTTCTTGCAGGGGTCAGAAAGTTCGCAAAATATGACAATAGTGAAAACATGATAAACTACACTCTTTAGAGACCCCTTCAAAACAATTCGACCTAAAACTGTTCAAAACCCAATTTTTAGCCAGCTATAGGGAATAATGTTTCGATGGTTGCCCAATCACCATTACGTCGTACTTTATGTTGTTTGCTTTAATTGAGAACATTCAGTCGTAATTAAAAGAATTTCCAAAGATTAATATTGATTTATGTCTTTTTTTGTTAATACAAATAGGTTCAAAGATCGGATTCGGACAATTTACTGGCCCTCCTCAGAACTCAACTCTCCCTATAAATATAATTATATTGTAGAATTAAGATTTGTTTTTATTTAGTCCATAGACTCCATACTTTAATTTGAATATTTGAAGTAAAAAGTATCTAATTCGCAAAAGAATTAGCTAACTACTCTATTGTTTTAATGACCTTGAACTGACCCAATAAGATGGAATTGTAACAATTTGTTTGTCTATTTCTCCCAGAGTTTTATATCATAACGAATGACAGCTATAGAAAGGAAGCTGTAACTCAAATACAAAAGTCTATACCGAGTCCTTCCAGACAATAAAACAACATCAGAAATGAGAGGCAAGTTAGTATACTTGCTAACAAAACTGACAAATTCGATAACAAATGGATAAATTTTGAGAGGATTTTGATCGTTTAATGATATTATACTGAATTTCCCACATCATTTTCACTCATGATGTTGCATTGTTTTTTTAGTTTTTTTTTAATCTATGTTCTGTATGTCAATACAGCTAGCTATAGTATTATTATTATCATATTATTATTATCAATATCCTACGGTTTCAGTAATCGCTTATTATGGTTGATAGTCGTTATGTATATCTTATTCTGAAGTATCATATGATATTCATTTGTACATGTATTCAAATATGTTATTCAGAGATTGATTTTCAATAAAAAGGCATGTCGGAGGGGGTCGGAGGGTCCAAAAATGGAAGAAGAAAAAAGAAGAAAAAAACTGGAACCCAATATGTGTTTGCTGCCATCTAGAGGTAGAGAGCGAAATCTTCAATTACAAAGTAGATCTAGGGCCTAGATCTACAACTCTCAACGGCGCTTTTCAATCATTACTTTGCCATTTCGCCAGATGTGTCTTCCTTTCAAACCCACAGTATGGGGAAAAGGTTAGATTAACACCAGGAAAGAGGAATTTTGAGAGTTTTCCAGAGCAAGAATTTAACAAAATGAGAAAGGATCGAACCAGAATTTACCAAGTTTAATACGTAACAACATAGCTCAGACAGTGGTCCCACACATCCACTCATGTGTGGGAAAATAGTCGGTCCGAAGAAAACGACAACTTTCCTTTGCACTGGACTGCTAGCTGCTGGATCTTGAGCTTATTTGAAGATCATCATTTTGTCAAGGATGTGAGTAATAAAGTTCTATACTAAATTTTTATAGTAAATCTTACTTTGATAAATTTTGATTTTGATTCATAAAAAAAATTCCAAACCGATCGCATTTGAAATTGAATTTTGACATTTGAATTTTGATGAAGATCATAGACTGGATAGTATTAGTAGACTCTAGGACTAGAGTCTAGATAGACCTACCTTCTGAACCTTCTGAATTTGTAGTCAGCAGGGCGGTGTCCCGCATGTCGCTAACTTGTATGGCAGGTGGTACATGCTAGAGCGCGTTTCTAAAGTTCTCAACAGATGGGGCTAGAACAGACTGCTGGTCGAGGGCGTTCCACGCTCGTCCAGTTCTCGGGAAAAAGGAGTAGGCCTATTTGTAGACATCTTTTCTGGCAAAGGGGATTTCTATTGAACATTGGTGATTTCTTCTTAACCTTGACCCTGTTGATTTTGATGAAGATCGTAGACTGGATAGTATTAGTAGACTCTAGGACTAGAGTCTAGATAGACCTAGTACTAGTAGAAGTAGTAGATTATTTATATCACTGATACTGTGATAGGCCTGGAATGCTAGATGATACTTGATAGATTTATAGTAGACCTAGACTAGACCTAGACCGAAGATGGATGACGTCATCTTCCTTCATGCGCAGTAACAGTTAAAAATACGGCTGCAAGAATTTCAACACGGAGCTCATTTTCGATGAAAATCCGGAAAAAAGACCCTTAAATGCATCATACAGTCAATCTGGTAAGTGGAACCGATGTAGTTTAGCCTAGGCCTAATTAACAATAATAAATGCATCGGATATGCATCGGGTAAAATGTAGTATTTTGGGCAAAGAGTTTTGGCCATAAATGGCCAAAATGTTTTCACAGGAGCGCCTATGGTCGGCTTCTGTCTCTAAAGAGAGGAGCCGACCCTACCCAAATCAGAGGCTAACGAACAAAAGAGACAGAAATCTTCGGTCTAGACTAGACCTAGATCTATAGACTAATAGTAGAGGTCTAGATCTAGTCTAGATCTAGGTCTAGATCTAAACCCTAGACTAGGTCACAGAAAATTTCTGTCTCTTTCGTTCGTTAGCCCCTGATTTGGGTAGGGTCGGCTCCTCTCTTTAGACAGAAACCGACCATAGGCGCTCCTGTGAAAACGTTTTGGCCATTGATTTATGGCCAAAGAACTTTGCCCAAAATACTCAATTTTGGCCGATGCATATCCGATGCAATTATGTTTGAAAATTAGGCCTAGGCTAATATACATCGGTTCCACCTACCAGATTAACTGTATAATAGACTACGTTTAAGGGTCTTTTTTCCGGATTTTCATCGTCAAAATTGAGCTCCGTGTTGAAATTCTTGCAGCCGTATTTTAAACTGTTACTGCGCATGAAGGAAGATGACGTCATCCATTGACAGTAACGGTTTAAAATACGGCAGGAGCGCCTATGGTCGGTTTCTGTCTCTAAAAAGAGGAGCCGACCCTACCCAAATCAGAGGCTAAGGAACGAAAGAGACAGAAATCTTCGGTCTAGATCTATAGCTGATCGCTCCAGCTAGATCCAGCAAAGCATAGAATCTAGTATTCAATGGCATGCGCATTGATTGACCTCTAGCTATAGCACGAGCGCTGCATACGTGCGGAGCTGACAGGCATCAATTTAGTACACACATTGTGTGCTAAAATCCTTCCCATAGAGATTGCACGCAGCCCTATGCAGTCTGTGTGCCTTGCACGATCGTGCTAAATTGGTCAATGTTTTTATTACCAAATCAAGATTCAAACCTTCATTCTTTGTGATCCTGAAGACTGAAGTAGGGTGTCTGAAGGAATTTTCAAGTTTCCTTTTGGTTTGTTTTTCACCATTATGTAGGGATGTTACAAAATTTTGAGATTTGTAATACTTAACCTGTGATATACCTTAGCAGATAAAGCATCAGAAGACCTTTCATTTGATACCTAATTCACTTCCTTACCTCCAGTATTAAGGAAGTTACAGTCATTTTTGACATGGAAAATTAAGCTGTCACTCCCCATTCATTTACTATGGACTTAAGAAAACAGCTGTGATCGAGGAACAACCAAAAACAATAAAAACAAGGTCAATCTGACCGAGCATGCGCATACACTGTATCTGTCTGGAGAAAGTCACTCAATTTTCACAACTTTTCATTCCTGTTATGTTTATAAAATCCACATTCATTGTCTTTCTCCTGGCCTAAATGAATGGTTTCTTTTCATATAATGTACGAATGATGTATAAATTATCCATATTTTACATGATTTCATATTCACAATCAGTATTTTCATATCAAAACTGGGGCAGAATACAATATTTTCTTCGCATCAATCGCACGATCACCACACAACAAGTCGCGTACACACGCATGCGCTGTACACCCTCACCGGTGACTGCCGTTTGAAGTTGCAAAACATGACATGACATCCATCAATTCCGGGGCAAAAAATACACATTTCTCGTCAAAGAATTTTGATAAAATTTCACAAGAGCACAGATAAATAGGTAAGCTATCGGTCTACCTACTATTTTTAAATTCCTGACGACCCGATCTTTAAGTAAAAGACGGTCGAAGTTGACTTTCATTTTGTTTGCTCTCTGGTGATCGTTGTGATGAAAATCTCCATATAAAGTGGATACCGAATTAAAGAGGAAATTGTAACGAATGCGATAAACCTAGTATCCGAACTATCAAACCCCTATAACAGCTATGAAAACGGTGTTTTAAGGGGAGTCCCATGCACCGTTCGCATTCAGGCGCGCATGCAAGGAGTCAGATTTTGATCACCGCACAGCGCCGGGATTGTAACGTACCTACATTATGGTTGGATAATTGAAAAAATAATTCACTCAGAATAATACATTTCGAATTTGAAGACTCACCGATGTTTCTATCAGAAGATACAGCCCCCCCAAAATCGCGGAAATATTCATCATTTTTTTTGTCAGAATGAACGAAAAAGACGTACACGCAGAGTTATTTTGTTTTGCTAATTATAGGTAAACAACTGCATTGTGCAATATGCAAGCGTATGCGTGTTGCTTAGCTGCATGCGTAACTTGAGCGCGATCGCAAGCCTCTCCGGTGTTCCACACGTGACTGTCGCAGTCTGAATGCATATGCATGTGCAGATCTTGGGCGCTGTCACCATGGGTTCTGTCAGAGCGGAGCTCACGCCTCCCTATTTAGCTGATCAAAAAATAAGGGAAGGGTATTTTCAAACTGTTATTGCTTGTAATCCCTTGGGGCTAGCGAAAAAATAAGCGCATGGATATTATCCTTACGTCTAGCCCTACATAAGCCTCGGGAGCTCACTTCAGGAGAGTGGCAAATATTGGAGCTACGATGGAAACGATGTTTAAATCGCTGTTTTGATCAAGATATTTTTAGAATTCGAAATGAGACCCTTTGGGAAATATGGCGAAAAACATGCTCTTTCATATGACACCTCATTTACTGAGTATCACCTTCAGGATCACGAGCGATAATGGTTTGAATCTCAATTTGATAATAAAAACATTGACCAATTTTGCAGAGCGCGCAATGCACGTAGACTGCATAGGGTGTGTGCAATCTCTATGGGAAGGATTTTAGCACACAAAACCGAGTGCGCAATCAGACACTCTAGTTAAAGGCATCGTTTAACAATGTTAAATCTGAGATGCATGGCCCTACGTGTTATCAGTGTCTGTGATATGGTGTAATAATGCAGCCCTGAAAAAATTGCGCTCCAAAATGATCATGAAGTACCTCAAAAAAGTAACAATCTTCGAGTGACCGGTTTTAGTTTTTTTACCATACACATTTTCCCCAATAGACTGTAGTATTATAAAAACCGTTAGGAAAACGCAAAATTTGATTTTGATTTCCAATCATAAATATCTTTATAGCCTTGCTAGGCCTAAAAAAGTAATAGAGAATGGGATTACTACTTTAGTTTTACTAGTTGAGTAGTTCACAGATCCTTCTCCCCTAGACCGAAAATTTCTGTCTCTTTCGTTCATTAGCCTCTTATTTGTGTAGAGTCTGCTCCTCTCATTAGAGACAGAAGCCAGCCATAGGGTCTCCTGTCAGAAGTTAGTGGTACAAAGTACTACAAACATCCCACCAAAAGTGCCACCAAACTTTGGACTAAAATGTAATTTTAGCGGAATTCGTATATATCCGATGCATTTATACATGTAGTTGAAAATTAGGTCTGGGCTAATATACATCAGTTCCACTTTAATACCAGATTGACCCTTTGATGCATTTAAGGGGTCTTTTTTTTCCGGATTTTCTTCGTCAAAATTGAACTCCATGTTGAAATTCTTGCAGCCGTATTTTAAACTATTACTGTCAATGGATGAGGTCATCTTCCTTCATTCGCAGTAACAGTTTAAAATACGGCTGCAAGAATTTCAACACGGAGTTCAATTTCGACGAAGAAAATCCAGACAAAAAAACCTTAAAGTTAAACGCATCATACAGTCTATCTGGTAAGTGGAACTGATGTATATTAGCCTAGGCCTAATTTTCAACTATAAATGCATCGGATATGAATCCGCTGAAATGACATTTTAGTCCAAAGTTTGGTGGGACTTTCGTGACTTCGTCCCACCAACTTCTGTCAGGAGACCCTATGGCCGGCTTCTGTCTCTGAAAAGAGAGAGTGTGTGTGTGTGTGTGTGTGTAATTGGGTTTTACAGACGTGTATCAATGAGATATAATTATTTACGTCTGGGGACCGACTTTTAACGTCACCATCCGAAGACGTGACTCAGTTTCGAACCTGCGTCCTCAGCTGAATCAGTTTGTAACTTCCATTGTTAGCTGGATTACAGGCGCACACCACAACGCCCCGAGTAGCCGACCCTACCCAAATAAAAGGCTAACGAACGAAAGAGAAAGAAATTTTCTGTCTACTTCTTCCGTAACTCCAGGGAGCTCCGCAGCCAAAGGCCTCAGAGCCTGCATAGAACAACGATTCAAACAGCGGGTCGGGGCACATTTTTTCGAAATGTAAAGAAGTAGTAATTACAATTTTGACTTAAAATGTACAATGTTTTTTTTACTCCTCCGGGCATCCGGACAACCACTTGAAATTATAATTTGAAGACGTCTTTGATAGGAAAAAGGGCGATTCCTATATGTATATCGTTGATTAAAATGGCGTAGAAAAGTATGCATGCTCGGTAACGGCGCAGCAAATATGAATATTCACGTATCGAGCACCGTTCGTTCGAAATTGCCGAATATGCACGAGATTGAGATTAACTTTCACCACTCTTTTTCTTTGAGTCATATGCCTCGTTGACACTTGCCCGCATTTTGGTCGCGCACTGCCACGCTCTATGGCGTGCCAATGCGTGCCAATTAGTGGAACGCAGTCCGTATAGGGTCACGTCTAATTTACGAATAGTTCACGCAATGCGTAACCACCAGGACAAGCATTGTCGCGTCATGTTTACGCCCAACTTAATCACTGTTCAGGCATTGTCACGTCATATTTACCCCAAACTTAAGAACAATGCACGCATTGGCATTCATTGTGACGATATGCTTCTAGTAGTCACCTTTTTCCCTTCTTTTTGATCAGGAGACTTGTTTAAACTCATTCACGTACTAGTTGGACTTGGACAACATTTAAAATGTTGAATACCCAAGAAGTTGTTTCAGGGCAAAGAGAGTGTTTGAATATGGTGGCTGCAGGGCTTATTGGTCTTGAGCAGCATAATAATCTTGAAAAAGAGCAGACAAAAGAGAGGGGTAGGAAAAGAAAAGCAAGGACGGTGTGGGTGAGAGAATGGTTGTCAAGACGCCATGGCAAATTGTATGAATGAACAATATACTCTAGGCAATAGCTACTCAAAGTAAAAGGTTATACTGGTTTATCCAGACTATAAAAAGGGAATTATTAGAAGAAGTGACATAGAACAAGAAGAAAGAGGGAAAAGTGGCTTTTTAGAACACGAATGAGAAGGAAGGAGAAGGGCGAGATGAAGAAGGAGGTGGAAAAGTAGAAGTGGTAGAGGAAGAGGAGACAACTGACATTGGCCATGGAAGATAATTTCAGTCATTTAAACAATTAAAAATAAATGGTTAAAGATTTTTAACTTCGATACAGAAGATCTAGTGTTTCTACATGTATTATAATACAAAGATTAGACCCCAGTATAAATATTTAAAAAGTATAAACAAAAATATATATGTATAACTATAAAATAATCTACATAAAAACTTGATTTCATTACATTGTGTGTATCCTTTAAAATTGAAACCATAGTTTGCATTAAAGTATTGCACTTATGGGTTTACATTATAACTATGATATTGGTAATATTAAAAAAACATCCGTTTTCGTGTTAACTAGAATTGTGGATACGTATAAGTAATGGTCTGGGGCTATTTTTCACTCTGTTTGATCAGCAACGTAGTTCAGGTAATTTCATAGTATATCTAAGGACTCTTTTTTTGAGTAATCTGTGGTAAGACGTTTTTTAACTGGTTACTGGAAATACATTTTCCAATAAAAGATGTGCACAGCGAAAGTCTCTGTTGCTCAAGTGATTGCATATCAAAGCAGGTAAGAGCATTCTGGTAAGTTGTATACCGAGCACCAACGATGATGCGGAGGGCTCGCTTTGGATTTTTTCTAAGCTTTCGCATTGTTTCTTGGTGATGCCGCTATTCCAATTCAGTGTTCCATATTCGAGAATGGGCCGAACATATCCATCATATATGGTTAACAAATCGCGACCTGGAAGGCAGTGCCTTTATAAGATACGTAGCATGTGAAATTTTCCGTTTGCTCTTTTGATGATATCGGTAAAATTTGATTCCCATTTCAGGTCACTTTGGATCAGAATGCCGAGAAGCTTTATAATATTGACAGATTGTAATTCTTGGCCATCGATGCAATTTGCGGGTGGGACGGTAGGATTTTCGTGTAAAATAGACTTCCATTGCGAAACATTTGGTGGCGTTCAGTTTCATGTGGTTGGCCTCTGACCATGTGGCGAGGTCTGTGATGGCACTCTGTATGCTGGATGGTTCATCTCGAGTACGACATTCAACGAGCGTCATGTTGTTGACTTATTTGTAGGCGTTGATGCCGGTCAGTGGCGCTGCGTCATTAATCATGGCTAGAAAGACAATGGGCCCTAAGCGAGTTCCCTTTGGTACTCCAGCCTGCAACATCGACCAGTCAGATAGAACCGATCTGTAACGGGTACATTGTTGACGGGATTGCAAGAAACTCATGATCCATGGCACAATGCTGGGGCGAACTCTTAAGCTGATGAGTTTTGTTATGGCAATAGTATGGTCGATTCAGTCGAAGGCTTTAGAAAAGTGAAGTCTGTCAACTATTGTTAATGAGGATTTTGGTTTGTCTGGATTAACAAACACTTTGTGTAGAATGTTAATAATTCAGTGTGACGTTGACATGTTTTTGGTTTCCAAACTGCATCTGATCCAAATTGGGTTCTATGTCATTAATTACCCATTTTGCGACGAAACCTTCTGTAATTTTGGCAAAATGATCTGTGAGTGATACAGGGCGGAGCTTCTCAACGGATGGTGGGTTCGACGTGGGGATGGGCACTACAATTGCTCAAATGAGTTGATCACTTAAGTGAGGGAGTAGCAAGTGATCCGGGCCACACGCTGTATTTCGCTTAATTTTGACCAGTGCCTTCTGTACCTCCCAAGGGTGGACTGTTGGACTTGGTTTGGGCGATGGCAAAAAGGCAGGTAGGCTAGAAGCGTTTAGTGGGTCTAAGTCTCATGAAATTGAAATGAAGTGCTCATTAATTGCGTTAGCAATCTCCTCGTTGTCCTCTGAATCTAACCAAGGTACGGCAATGGGCGGCTGGTCCCACTTTCTACCTGTCATTACGCGAATCTTGCGGTACCAGGCGGCAGGGTCGGTCTTTTTCAGTCACTGTACACGCGTTGGGTAATATTCGATAATGCTTTGTTAATCATTCGTTTGATTTTATTAGGTAGACGTTTCCAATCAGCATTATTATTTATTATGTTGGTCATATACATGCTGCCGTTTGTGAATTAGATATTTTATTTTACCAGTTATCAATGGTTTATCTGTTTTGTGTAATTTCATTTTACGAGTTGGGAAGTGGACGTTGATGGCAGCATAGAGGGTTTTATAGAAGGCTTGACACTGCGCCTTGACGTCATGTGGCTCAATAACTTCTCTCCAATCATGTGAGCTCACCCATCTACCGAAAGAACAGATTGCACTGGCAGACACCAGACGGTTTGTGCGTGTTTTTGTCAAATTTAGCATTGCTCTGTAATGTTTTGGCTGCCAGAGTAATGTCGCATGGTCAGATTGTCAATTCGGTGACAAATTGTTAACGTTGTCATAAAACTGACTAATGTTAGAAATGATTTTGTCTAGTGTGCATGTGCCCCTTGTTGGCTGGTGCACAATTTGTTTGTACCGCTGGTCATACAGAAGAGGGGTAACGTTGAGTTGATTAAAATCACCCATAACGATAAATCCTGCATTTGGGTGACTTATAGTGAGAAGGTCCAGGGTTGATGGTCCATCAACCGTTCTGCGACTGCGTTATCTGGCTGCGGATAATATATCACGGCGCAGAATAAGCATGAGTTAGATCGCGCTGGTCGAGTTGGTCGAGTTGGTCGAACTTGTATCCATGTAACTTCGAGGTCATCGGGAACGGAAACATTGCTGGGTTGAGCCGGGTAAATATCATGTTTCGCATACATCACCACCAATGCGATTGACTCTCGATTTAGTTACCAGCGCATATCCTGGTATGGAACCAGTTGAGCCGATAGGTCATGCTTATACCACATCTTGGTAATTCCACTAATATCAGCATCATTTTCTAGGATAACTGATTAACTGTACATAGTTCATCAAACTTATTGTTCGCTGAGCGGGATTGCATAGAAACACGGTGGGGAGATGTGGAATATTGTGTTTCCTGGTTGGAACAGTTCGGATTTTGATAAGGTTTTTGGCGTTTCACTCCCGGGTCGGTAAAGGGGGGGTCTTCTCTCAACCTGGTTGACGATCGTGGGGATGGTATTGCGGTAATGTTTTTGTTTGCGCTTACCAGCACGACATCCACGATGGGTAGGCCTATGGGGTTCGCGTCTTTGAATGCCGAGTAGCTTTATATTGTCCAATACAGGAAGTGAAAGGGTCACATTTACATTCGATGATAATCCAATGGTAGTAAGTTGTTCCGAACTACAGTAATGCTGAATGAGGGTATGGTACACATGGCGACTGTCGGCACCATATGTACGTACTGTTTCAGGCCCCGGGTTTAATTTGACATCTCCACAGCATATGAGTGAGAGAGAAAAAGTGGCACATGAGTTTGGGTAATATCGTATCAGCGCTTTTAAGAAGCCTCTGCGGAGGAAATACTTGCCGAGTTTCAGTTCAATACTGTGAAGGAGGCCATTTTGTCCATCAGCATTAATCCATAGAGAAACATACCGTACACAACGCATACGAGTAGACTTGCACATACCCTGAACATAGCCATTGTCGGAGCTCGATGGTCATTATATGTCCAAACTCTTTGACCCCAGTCTCCCCTTCTTTGTCCAGAAGAATGGTTCTATTCAGATTAGTCATTCAGCATGAAAAGTACGGGGTTAAAATGGCATAATGTACAGTTGTCGCACAATGACTAAAAAAACACAATTTGCCAGTAAATGTGTTTCTCCAGAAAAATATTCCTTAAAAGTTGTCTAGTAAGAGCACAAACATATCCCAGTCAGTTTGACAGACATTTCGAATCACCTGGGTCAAACAAATTCCGGTAAAAACCACGGAAATCGGGAGCAGTGACACTGATGGCTGCCGTTCAAGCGCACGTTCAGCATGAATATTCATATTTGCTGTGCTGCGCGCTACGCGCATGCTTTCTCTTCGCCATGTTGATTTGACGATATACAACTTGGATAAATTGGTTTAGGACAAGGAATCACCTATATTTGCCTCTCATTTTTGTCTCGCCTGCGTAGCAAAAAGCGAGACATAGGCGCCGCTTTTCCGGTGGCGGCGGCGGCGGCATCAACATCAAAAACTTAACCAAGGTTAAGTTTTTGAATTCTTAATATAATTTTGAAAGTACAGTGTATAAGGTCTTATCCGATGAAACTTTGACTAAAGGGTTATCAAGTATCCCCAATCATGTGAGCAGAATTGCTAATGGGCCACACTGCCTATAAATAATGTCCCTACCTCAATTTTTCATCATATCGAATCGCGTAATGCAGGCGAGACCGCCTAGAGCGTTTCCCTTGTTTAAATATTAAACTTTAGGAGGAAAAAAATTCACAGTATCTTGGTTTAGCTTTTTTCACGCTACTGACTTGCTGAAAACAAGAAACTCTAACAAAATGCGTTTTGGGGGGCTTACCATAACTGGAATTGGGCTTTAAGAATTCTGATACCATCAAGAAATGGGATCAAATATTTAAAGATGAAGTTGCGTTCTGGTCATGCGATTGCATTGTGAAAGAAACGATGTGGAATTGATCAGAAAAGGTTGATCATCTAGACATCTATAGCATAAAAGGATTGGTGTGTACTGCAAGGTTCTGGAATCATCAAAATGATAAGAAACTTGGCCCAGTCTTGGTAAAGTTACAATCACTGTACACAGAAAGATGTATATGGGACTACACGAACATGTGGCATAAAAACCGTCCGATTTTTAAGCTGTTACATGCCATATTTAGAATTTTAAGGCATTTGGAGAGCCATGCTTTTCAGGGAACATTTTTATCTGATGTTCTTCCATACTTGCATAATAACAATGATAACACTCACAAATTATTTTTCATCTCTTCCTAGAACTCAACCTTCTCTTTAAGGTGACACACCAGGGGGTAGTCATAACAGCATCTATTGCATTGCTAATTAAATAGTGTGTTGTGAAGAATTCATGTACACTGTATATGTAATGTACATATATAATAATCATGAATAAGAAAAAGAATTGAAGCTGGAATGGAAAATGAGCACAGAACTTTACTTTAAGTATTGCTCTTTTTTATAAACCTATCTTAAATGCCAATAGATAGGCATTGAAATAGATAGAGAAAAAATCAAACAAGCATAACACTGAAAATTTCATCAAAATAAGATACAAAATAAGAAAGTTACATCATTTTTAAGTTTTACAGTTTTATACATAACGTGGTTGGTTTGCAAATGAGGGAGCCGATGATGTCACATACCGGTACCCACTATTCTATATACATGTACTGTATATGTATTTTATCATATGAAATTTCAAATATTTCAACTTTTATAAAGAAGTTCTCAATTGAATCACAATAGGTTACAATCATGATGAGTTTACATGTTCCATGAGGAGAAAAACTATGTTTTACATTATTGGAGCAAAAAATTTGAATATTTGAAATTTTGTATCATTATATAACAGAATAGTGGGTGTATGACATCATAGGCTCACGCTTGTGCATACGGACCATGTTATGCATATATATCACTGTTTTGTGAAACTGCATGTACATGTATGTACATGTAAAACTTTAAAGATACTATGTCCCTTTTGCAGCCAACATCAAATTCTGTAGAACTTTGCAGGAATTATGAATATGTCATGTATGTCCTATCTGTGAAATTTAAACGTTAGCAGTGTCCTAATATTCAAATTATGCAAGGAAACCCGTTTACTTGCTAGACTTCACTGTCAGACACTATTGAGTGACTGACTGGCTTTTTTCATCTTTGGTAATAACATACATAAAATGAGCTGTAAAGGGTACATGAGCATTTGTCTACATCAATAACCCACTTCTTGTAATGGCCAAAATTAAACTGATTGAATCTTTGCGCAGCATAAAACGTACGACCATTCGGTACAATGGTCTGAAAAATCAGACTATTACTTACTGGCTCTATAGCTCCTAAGTCGATTCGACAACTAATAGTCGTTATTTTCCCACTTAAAGACATTTTCAAGTTTTTAGGGAAGTTTTAAATTAGTACTGTCTTTCAAATGCCGTTGGAATTTAACCTTTTCATTTTTTTGGCCTGCAAATGGGACATAGTAACTTTAAAATGCCATAACTTTCTTATTTTACATCATATTTTGATGAAATTGTTAGTGTTATGCTTGTTTGATTTTACTCATTATTCAAATCACCTTGATTTTGAGGTGGACTTGGCCTTAGCTTAGTCAATTCATGACAACCACACTTTCCCTTTTCATACATTAGTGGAGTTAGTTTAGGCTGGACTGTACATAGTGAAAGCAAAGTGTATTTTCAGTGATGTCCATGTATCCATACAGTGGCTGGGGAGTGACCTTGTGGAGGGCACTGGTATTTGGCCAGAGGCTTAACCTCGTGACCCCATGTCCATGCTAAACTCCCTACATCTTCCTCTCTGGGTGTTAAATGCTAGTACATGCCTTGTAAATACATAAATGTAGGGGCAGATTAATTCAGGTGGGGGGTCCCTGTGAAGAAGGTTATTTTCATTGAAAGTAGTGATATCAGAGTAACCAAGGAGCTCCTTAGATCAACTAAAAACTGTAAAAAGTGACTTATTTTACTCAAACTGATCTGATATGCCTGACCTACATGTACAGTGCACATGTACATTAGACCTACATACATGTATGTAGACAGGCTGTAAATACTTAAAGGGATATCCAACCCAAATAGACAACTACTCTAAATAAAGCAGAAAAATCAGAGAAGCAAACTGATGAAAGTTTCAATTAAATCTGACTGAATATAAGAAAGTTATGAAATTTTAAAAGTTGTAATTACTATAATGTACAGTTGTCACACAATGACTAAAAAAAAACAATTTGCCAGTAAATGTGTTTCTCCAGAAAAATATTCCTTAAAAGTTGTCTAGTAAGAGCACAAACATATCCCAGTCAGTTTGACAGACATTTGAATCACCTGGGTCAAACGAATTCGGTAAAAACCACGGAAATCGGGAGCAGTGACACTGATGGCTGCCGTTCAAGCGCACGCTCAGCATGAATATTCATATTTGCTGTGCTGTGCCGCTACGCGCATGCCAACTTTCTCTTCGCCATGTTGAATCGACGTTATACAACATGGATAAATTGGTTTAGGACAAGGAATCACCTATATTTGCCTCTCATTTTTTAAATATTAAACTTTAGGAGGAAAAAAATTCACAGTATCTTGGTTTAGCTTTTTTCACGCTACTGACCTGCTGAAAACAAGAAACTCTAACAAAATGCGTTTTGGGGGGCTTACCATAACTGGAATTGGGCTTTAAGAATTCTGATACCATCAAGAAATGGGATCAAATATTTAAGATGACACACCAGGGGGTAGTCATAACAGCATCTATTGCATTGCTAATCAAATAGTGTGTTGTGAAGAATTCATGTACACATATAATAATCATGAATAAGAAAAAGAATTGAAGCTGGAATGGAAAATGAGCACAGAACTTTACTTTAAGTATGGCTCTTTTTTATAAACCTATCTTAAATGCCAAGTGCACCCTAACATCAAGCTGATTTGAATAGATAGAGAAAAATCAAACAAGCATAACATTGAAAATTCATCAAAATAAGATACAAAATAAGAAAGTTACATCATTTTGAAGTTTTACAGTTTTATGCATAACGTGGTCGGTTTGCAAATGAGGGAGCCGATGATGTCACATACCGGTACCCACTATTCTATATACATGTACTGTATATGTATTTTATCATATGAAATTTCAAATAGTTCAATTTTTATAAAGAAGTTCTCAATTGAATCACAATAAGTTACAATCATGATGAGTTTACATGTTCCATGAGGAGACAAACTATGTTTTACATTATTGGAGCAAAAAATTTGAATATTTGAAATTTTGTATTATTATATAATAGAATAGTGGGTGTATGACATCTATAGGCTCACGCTTGTGCATACCGACCATGTTATGCATATATATCACTGTTTTGTGAAACTACATGTATGTACATGTAAAACTTTAAAATGCCATAACTTTCTTATTTTACATCATATTTTGATGAAATTGTTAGTGTTATGCTTGTTTGGTTTTACTCATAATTCCAATCAACTTGATGATGTTGAGGTGGACTTGGCCTTAGCTTATTCAATTCATGACAACCACACTTTCCCTTTTCATACATTAGTGGAGTTAGTTTAGGCTGGACTGTACATAGTGAAAGCATAGTGTATTTTCAGTGATGTCCATGTATCCATACAGTGGCTGGGGAGTGACCTTGTGGAGGGCACTGCCCTTACCGAAAAGGCAGGCCTGCTTATAGCCTGCTTCAAGCCTGCATAGCTGCTAAAAAGCAGGTTAATTCCTTAGCAAGCACTGACCTGCAAAAATGCCGAAATATGCAAATTAGGCAGGCTTAATTTAGCCTGTACATTCTAAAAGCAGGCTTATTTTAGCCTGTTTAAATAGCCTGCAAAATCATTTTAACCTGCTCAATTAGCCTGCAAAATTGCCCTGCTTTTTTTAGCATGCCAAGTTAACCTGCTTTTAGACTACATAATTAACCTGCAAAAACACTGAAATATGTAAATTAGGCAGGTTAATTTTTGCATGCTAATCTAAAAGGCAGGCTAATATAAGTGAAGATAATCGATCACCATCACTTATCAGTATTAGGCTTCTATTTGGTAAATGGCCGGGTAGCAGAACTAGGGATATATTGTTACTTCATAATCAATATTTTCAAGTGTCCACCATCAGGTGTATGTTAGTTTCAATTGCATTAACTCCATCACAAAGATCATTTGAAGTGAATTCAAGAGTGACTTTAGTAATGGGTCATGCATGTACACCTATATATAATAAATATATACATGTTGTTTCTTGGTTAGTAATTATATAATCAATATATCTATTGCTAAAACATGAATGTAAGTGTAACATGGTCAGACAAATAATCTATTGGTCAATAATTGCCAAAGGAAAATACAAATCACAAAATTGATGTGCATTGTCATAATTTGCTTAAAAAATCATGATAAATGTATTTGTCTGTAACACGTGTAAAGCCTTAATAATGAATATTCATGAGATACATAGATCTGTTGGTTTCTGTTGGTTTCTACTGGACTTATTGTAGTCAGGTGGCTTAGCGTCAAATTTATCGACTATCGATCGTTACATGCCAGATAAAAGCACCATTTTTGGTACAGGGCTTCCTTAGGACCTACTAAACAATATTAGGCTAGGAGCCCCCGGCGAAAAATTCAATTAAAGGGTGTGGGGGTGGGGGCGACTTTTTGGAGCCCCCAACTAATTTCATAACATTGATTTGTTGTACAAATGCCATTTTCTGGTACAGGGCTTCCTTAGGACCTACTGAACGATATTAGGTAGAAGCCCTTGGCAAGAATATCATATAAGGGTGTGGGGCGGGGGCGTCACCTCGTAGCCCCAGATAATTTAGAAGGTAATATAACATTGATTTGTTGTTGTACAAATGCCATTTTTGGTACAGGGCTTCCTTAGGACCTACTGAACGATATTAGGGTAGGAGCCCCCGGCAAAAATATCATATAAGGGTGTGGGGCGGGGCGGGCGGCCTTGTAGCCCCAAATAATTTAGAAGGTAATATAACATTGATTTGATGTTGTACAAATGCCATTTTTGGTACAGGGCTTCCTTAGGACCTACTGAACGATATTAGGGTAGAAGCCCTTGGCAAGAATATCATATAAGGGTGTGGGGCGGGCGTCGCCCCCAAATAATTTAGAAGGTAATATAACATTGATTTGTTGTTGTACAAATGCCATTTTTGGTACAGGGCTTCCTTAGGACCAACTGAACGATATTAGGGTAGGAGCCCCGGCAAAAATATCATATAAGGGTGTGGGGCGGGGCGGGGGGGGCTTGTAGCCCCCAAATAATTTAGAAGGTAATATAACATTGATTTGATGTTGTACAAATGCCATTTTTGGTACAGCTAGGGCTTCCTTAGGACCTACTGAACGATATTAGGGTAGAAGCCCTTGGCAAGAATATCATATAAGGGTGTGGGGCGGGGGCGTCGCCTCGTAGCCCCCAAATAATTTAGAAGGTAATATAACATTGATTTGTTGTTGTACAAATGCCATTTTGGTACAGGGCTTCCTTAGGACCAACTGAACGATATTAGGTAGGAGCCCCGGCAAAAATATCATATAAGGGTGTGGGCAGGGAATCGCCTCGTAGTCCACAAATAATTTAGAAGTGCTAAGGTAATATACCATTGGGTTTTGTTGTACAAACGCCATGGGGCCTTCAATCACACATATATAATAGTTATGCCGGGGGCTAGCTCCTACCCTACCATCATTCAGCAGGTCCTAATGAAGCTCTGTACCAAAAATGGCACTTGTACAACAAGAACTCAATGTTATATTACCTTTTGTTTAAACTCTCGAATCACCCCTGATATATAACATTAAACGTGCATGTGAAAAATGATATACATGCTACATGTAAAAAGCAATAACAGGTTAAATTTCTAAACCTGCTCAGAGGACATTTCTTCAGATTGCAGGTTAAACAAATTATGATCAAAATTTACATGCTAAAGATTAAACTGCATCTCATCTGGCATGCTAAAGATTTAACCTGCTAAAACTGTAAGACTGTATTTTGCAAAATGCATGCTAATTTTTAAATTAACAGGCTGAGATTTAGCCTGCTTAAACTGTAAGACTGTTTTGCAAAATGCATGCTAATATTTAAATATAACAGGCTAAAATTTAACCTGCTAAAACATGTAAGACTGTTGTTGCAAAATACAGGCTAAAATTTAACATGCAATGGAATAATTAGCATGTATTTAAGAATGCAGGCCAGACGCAGGTTCAAAGCAGGCTAAATAAGCCTGCGTTTTCGGTAAGGGTGGTATTTGGCCAGAGGCTTAACCTCATGACCCCATGTCCATGCTAAACTCCCTTCATCTTCCTCTCTGGGTGTTAAATGCTAGTACATGCCTTGTAAATACATAAATGTAGGGGCAGATTAATTCAGGTGGGGGTTCCCTGTGAAGAAGGTTATTTTCATTGAAAGTAGTGATATCAGAGTAACCAAGGAGCTCCTTGGAGCAACTAAAAACTGTAAAAAGTGACTTATTTTACTCAAACTGATCGGATATGCCTGACCTACATGTACAGTGTACATGTACATTAGACCTACATACATGTATGTAGACAGGCTTTAAATACTTAAAGGGATATCCCACCCAAATAGACAACTACTCTAAATAAAGCAGAAAAATCAGAGAAGCAAACTGATGAAAGTTTCAATTAAATCTGACTAAATATAAGAAAGTTATGAAATTTTAAAAGTTGTAATTACTATAATGTACAGTTGTCACACAATGACTAAAAAAACACAATTTGCCAGTAAATGTGTTTCTCCAGAAAAATATTCCTTAAAAGTTGTCTAGTAAGAGCACAAACATATCCAAGCCAGTTTGACAGACATTTCGAATCACCTGGGTCAAACAAATTCCGGTAAAAACCACGGAAATCGGGACCAGTGACACTGATGGCTGCAGTTCAAGCGCACGTTCAGCATGAATATTCATATTTGCTGTGCTGCGCCGCTACCGCATGCCAACTTTCTCTTCGCCATGTTGAATCGACGATATACAACATGGATGAATTGGTTTAGGACAAGGAATCACCTATATTTGCCTCTCATTTCTTAAATATTAAACTTTAGGAGGAAAAAAATTCACAGTATCTTGGTTTAGCTTTTTCACGCTACTGACCTGCTGAAAACAAGAAACTCTAACAAAATGCGTTTTGGGGGGCTTACCATAACTGGAATTGGGCTTTAAGAATTCTGATACCATCAAGAAATGGGATCAAATATTTAAGATGACACACCAGGGGGTAGTCATAACAGCATCTATTGCATTGCTAATCAAATAGTGTGTTGTGAAGAATTCATGTACACTGTATATGTACATATAATAATCATGAATAAGAAAAAGAATTGACGCTGGAATGGAAAATGAGCACAGAACTTTACTTTAAGTATGGCTCTTTTTTATAAACCTATCTTAAATGCCAAGTGCCCTAACATCAAGCTGATTTGAATAGATAGAGAAAAAATCAAACAAGCATAACATTGAAAATTTCATCAAAATAAGATACAAAATAAGAAAGTTACATCATTTTGAAGTTTTACAGTTTTATGCATAACGTGGTCGGTTTGCAAATGAGGGAGCCGATGATGTCACATACAGGTACCCACTATTCTATATACATGTACTGTATATGTATTTTATCATACAAAATTTCAAATATTTCAATTTTTATAAAGAAGTTCTCAATTGAATCACAATAAGTTACAATCATGATGAGTTTACATGTTCCATGAGGAGACAAACTATGTTTTACATTATTGGAGCAAAAAATTTGAATATTTGAAATTTTGTATTATTATATAATAGAATAGTGGGTGTATGACATCATGGGCTCACACTTGTGCATACCGACCATGTTATGCATATATATCACTGTTTTGTGAAACTACATGTATGTACATGTAAAACTTTAAAATGCCATAACTTTCTTATTTTACATCATATTTTGATGAAATTGTTAGTGTTAAATGCTTGTTTGGTTTTACTCATAATTCAAATCAACTTGATGTTGAGGTGGACTTGGCCTTAGCTTATTCAATTCATGACAACCACACTTTCCCTTTTCATACATTAGTGGAGTTAGTTTAGGCTGGACTGTACATAGTGAAATCATAGTGTATTTTCAGTGATGTCCATGTATCCATACAGTGGCTGGGGAGTGACCTTGTGGAGGGCACTGGTATTTGGCCAGAGGCTTAACCTCGTGACCCCATGTCCATGCTAAACTCCCTACATCTTCCTCTCTGGGTGTTAAATGCTAGTACATGCCTTGTAAATACATAAATGTAGGGGCAGATTAATTCAGGTGGGGGTCCCTGTGTAGAAGGTTATTTTCATTGAAAGTAGTGATATCAGAGTAACCAAGGAGCTCCTTGGAGCAACTAAAAACTGTAAAAAGTGACTTATTTTACTCAAACTGATCGCATATGCCTGACCTACGTGTACAGTGTACATGTGTAGACCTACATACATGTATGTAGACAGGCTGTAAATACTTTAAGGGATATATAGACAACTACTCTAAATGAAAGCAGAAAAATCAGAGAAGCAAATGTACTGATGAAAGTTTCAATTAAATCTGACTAAATAAAAGAAAGTTATGAATTTTTAAAAGTTGTAATTACTATACACATGTACGTATGGGCACTTCAAATTGGCTGAAGAGGTAATGTCAATGTGATGTAGTGCCGGACTACGTTCCCATCTGTTTCAACATATAAAATAAACTACATGTACAGGGGGTGTTTCACAAAGACTAAGATTGACTTTAAGTTGGACTTAAGTATGGCAGGCCATTCATGCCACTGTTTGCTCTTACCATAAGCTGGCATTTGTCTCTCAAGGGACGTACAAATCGTGGTCTCAAATCTACAGAATTTACATTTGTTGATAGTTCATTATTAAGGAAAAATATTATCTACAGATTACAATTTAGAGACCAATGGTGATAGCAACCCATGGGAAGAATGGCCTGCCATACTGAAGTCCAACTTAAAGCCGATCTTAGTCTTTGTGAAACACCCCCAGGTCTATAATGAATGTTTAATGTTTAAAATGTGTTCAGTTGGACAAAAAAATTGTGATATTACTCTCTTTTTTTCTTCTTTTTTCTTTTTTTCATTTCTCAGAGACATGGGCAGAAGTCTGCAAATAAATCACTTCCAGACTTGGACTTGGACTCGGAGTGCATCAGTACTTTGGATATGCTACCTGTGTGTGTGTTTAAAAAAATTATTATCCCACAGAAAGTTTGACATGGAATTGAGGGGGGGGGGGGTGCTATATAGTGTTCACCCACACTTTTGTGAAAAATGAGTTACATCCATTTTCATCATCTATTTTGAGTGTTCTACTGTACATCTTTTTACAATTTAAAAAACGGAAATCGGCTGATTAATAGGCAAATGAATAAATCATTCTTCCCCTGAAAACAAGCAATTATCTGAACAGAACAAAAAAAGTAACTCCCCCTTAATCAAAATGGCGAAGCTTTTTAAAGAATCGGTTTTGAGCAAAATAACTTGGCAGGAGTGTTCCTATACAGTACTTATTGACTAACTTTTCTCAGAAAATAAAATTGCTCCATTGAGTAATGCATAAGTGAACAAACAAAGGCAAATTTGTATTTTTCAAAAGTCACAATGGTTATGTTTTATGCTGTTTTGACAGTATTGACAGATTTTTAAAGTGTGCTCGTCCAACCAAGACACGATGACAACCTCTTGTGTTCACACAACATGTGATGATACATTTTGGTAGAAATATCTTCTTCCTTTTTTCTTCAATAAGTGGAATAAATGTTGCAATTTCAAAAGAGTTGATTTTTTTAAATTGTGCTCACCCGACAATAAATGATAAAAGTGTTGGGAAAGGTGTTAGGGGGTCAAGCAATAGATGATAAACAACAACAACACAAAAACATGCACCAGAAACCGAATTTGCTAAAATCTTGTTTCACATAATCCCCAAAATGACCCTTATGACTTTTGAAAAGTGACAGTGACAATTTTCCCTTTAATGTTTGCTCACTCATGCATGACTCGGTGGATCAATCACATCTTCACAGAAAAGTTACCGTAGTCAATAAGTATAGGAACACTCCTGCCAAGTTATTTTGCTCAATACCTTTTCGTTAAAAAGTTACGCAATTTGGATTAAGGGGGAGTTAATTTTTTGTTGTGTTTAGCATGAAAAATGTGCTAACCCATACATTCCATTCTGGAGGCGCCCATGACAGATGTGGTTTGGTAAAGAAAAGTGCATAATTCGTCAACAAAATGAATTCCATTCTGCAAGGGACACAATGGATCTGACTTTAAAGATATGTAAATTTATTATTTTTGGCTAAAAGGGAGTTAGATGCGAAAATGTGAATTTTATTAATACATTTTGATTATTGGAGGATAGCACTGTATTCATTTAAATTTTTCGGAGGTGATATTTTTTTCAAATGATTTCCATTTTAGATAAAAACATATGGGTAGCTTGTAGTAGACAGAGATTCATCAGGTTTCCATGTATATATGCTACCCTCCAAAATATTGGGTACCAGTACACCTGTAATCAGATCTGATTTCACCCGAATTTTATTTATCATCACACTTGTGGCACTGCAATAATTAAGTACCAAAGTGAAGAGTAAACATCAGCCTTGAAGTTGGCGCCAGTGTAACCATTATAAACTGTTTCAGGAAGCACTCATGCATTAAAGGTAATACAAAGTTTTGGTATGGGGTCATGAATTTCATTCAAATGAACATATTGGAAGCATATGCGATTTTATAATATTCAATGATCGTTGTCGCGGTTGAAATCGAGTCCAAGGTGATGAAATTGTAAATTATCAACTGTTAATTTTGTATAGCTCCCTCTAACGACTGATATTACTATGGCTTTAAAACAATGTTTCTTGACTACAATTGACCGTTCTGCTACTCACGTTTGGAAATTATATATTACAACTGCATATTCTGATATTTTAATGGTCACAGCTACCATGGAATGGCTTCAGGCGCTATTTGAAATATTTGAAATTTACCGGGAGCACCGGTAAATTTTGATTATTCAATTTGCTCGAAAGCAGAAGTGTTTTAAGGGCTCAATTATACTAGTGCTAATAATAGATCCACAGTGGCATCCGAATATATCAAAATTTTAAAGAATTACTCTCCGTCCAATTTTCAAAATTTCCCAAAACTTTGCATTACCTTTAACAAAGGCAATCGCATATTTCATACGGGGATTGAAACCCCCCTTCCCAGTTAGGATAGGGTTAAAGTTGGTCTTGTATGAGGCTTCCTGAAACGGTACACAATGGTTAATCTGGTGACAGCTTGAAGGCTCATTTCTACTCTACAGCTTGGTAGTAAATTATTGCAGTACCACAAGTGCGATGAAATAAAATGGTGAGTGTGAAAAACCAGTCCTTATTACAGGTGACCCCAAACTTCCGGAGGGCAGTGTATTTCACTCAGAGTAAATTTAAATTTGAGTTACTACTTAACATTGCTCAACACTTTTACACTGTTTCTTGTTGGTTAGCACTATATTGCTTTTAAAAAAGCATTGATTTGTTCTTTGGTAATTGTTTGAAACTTTATGTCGTTTTCCAAAATTTCCATAAAGATTATCAAAAGACACACTTGGGGGTTAACACTAATATATTGCACTGACGCCTCAGCTAGAAAAGTACTTTAATTAACTCAACTTGACCATTCTTTAAGTAAGATTAGAAATGTACTTATTGATTACTGTTGTGTAGTTATTAAGCTGTGGAAAAAATAGACCAAACGTTTGATTACTTTCATACTTTGCAATATGATAGCCTGGGGGAGGCTTTAGAAGCCCCTCTACATTTTTTGTGATAATCTTGCCCTAAAATTTTATGACCTTTTTTCTTTCTGGGTCTTGCGCATCTTTTGAACCAAATTTTTCGAAAAATTGGACCTACTGTTACAAAGTCAGTGACCTTTTGTCTTTGCATGTCAGCCCGAAAAATTGCTCATTTTCGTGATTTTTTTACAAAACATATAAAACAGATAAAACATTGGTTATTTGGTCTTGTTTATAGTTTAGTGTTTATTTTGGGGGTCAAAATAGTTGAATATATAAGAAATTATCGAAACAATAGATACATGAGGAATAACCTGGCTCTTCCAAATTTTGTTGTATTATTATTCTAAATGGATATATGTAGTGAAAATGAATGTTTTAATATGAAGAATATGTGGTTTAGGGGTGAAAATGTGAATTTTATGACCTTAAGTGCATAAATTACCATAAATATGCAAATGAGTGAGTTTTTCAAAAAATTGAAATTACCATGGTAATCTAAACACGTCACTTGACATGCATGCCAATTTTTGCGGCGATCACCCAAGATCATAGGGGGGTGGGGGTGGGTTGTAGAAGCCCCCAAGCAACATTTGTACATCACTTTTGTTTTAAGGATAAAGACCAGTTCTGGTCATGCGATTGCATTGTGAAAGAAACGTGGAATCGATCAGAAAAGGTTGATCATCTAGCATATAAGTATTGGTGTGTACTGCAGGTTTCTGGAATCCTCAAAATGATAAGAAATTTGGCCCAGTCTTGGTAAAGTTACAAGCACTGTACACAGAAAGATGTATACGGACTACGCGACCACGTGCGCGATATCTATTTGGTCACAATAGATATAATAATTTACCAAATATATCAATTAGTAGGCGGTTTCCCGACTTTCCTGGCAAAATTTGTATCATCACATATTAGTCAAAACATATTCTTTCACATGATTGGTAATGAGAGCTTCCATTTTTTTTTGAGAGAGGGGCGTTTCCAAAACTGGTCTTTACCTTTAAAATAGCCCTGGCTATATAGGGTTCAACGCAACATAGTATTATTATTATTATTATTATTATTGTTTTTATTATTATTAGCCATCAACATTTTACTGTTAAGATGGTATATACATGTAGATGGAAAATGTGATGCTGATGCTAGAGGTGCAGCTGTAGTACTTCTCTTTATATGCAATTATTTTTTTATATATTACCTTTGTTTTTATATGTACATAAAATATGTACCGGTATGCTTGTTATATAGTTTATAGGGCCTACAAGATCTTCAGGACCGCTGATTTTACCTTTTTATCAGGCTTTCAGAGTTTCAGCGGTACCTCATTAAAAGCGGTCCCTCATGTTGTTACCTTGCTGTAAATTGAAAACCCATTATAATAATGTAACATGTGTAGGGGAGACTGGGGGTTAAGTGGGACACTCCATTATCTTTAAAAATAAGAAGACAATGATAAATTCATTTACATCAGTCAAAAGGCTTCACCCAATGCCTTTGAAAAATATGCCAACAACCACTGTAAACTATTGCACACAAGTATAGGATAAGCAACTTATTTTCACAAATTTTATTACTGATTTTTAAACATTTATTCAGATTTTTTTTCTGTGGTTCCCAACTGGTGATCTGACATTTGCTCCTGCGACAATTGCTCGTCTTATTTCCTCCAAAGATATAGGGTTAGGGTTGTGATAGGGCTTTTGGTTCAGAATAATGGGAGGGTAAGGATTAAGGTTAGTGTTAGGTTTGGCTTAATATGCAGATTTTCCATTGGAGCAATTGCCCCCAGAGCAAATGTCATGGAATCTCCCAGCCAAGTGGATACCCCTTGTGATAGTGATTATCCTCTGAGGTGATTAAATGATTTAATACAAGATTTCTTGATGGCAAGCTAGAATTAATAGTATGGCCATCAATTTCAGTTTTTTTTTTTAATATTTGGGGTAAACTGGGACATTAATAATGCAATGAGCGATAGCGGTATTGTTTTCTGTGATTGAATGTACGCTTATGGGTGTCCCAGTTTACCCCGAGGTGTCCCAATTAACCCCAAACTAAGGGTTTGCAAAATTTATGATTAAATGAAAAGTCAAGCTGTGGGAATTCAATCTATAACTGCAATATTTACCTATGTATCTACAGTGCATCCCAGAAAAAAAGGAAACCAGATTTCAGGGCAGAAATTTTCTGTCATAATAATAATTTCCTTGATGAGATATACATGTATGAAATGCTCTACTTCTCTACTTTTATTTGATGCATAACGTAATATGCTAGATTTCTGACGAATGAGTAAGAAGCCATTTTAACTTTCCTGATTTAGCAGCTGCCATTGGATCTAATGCTTAAGTGAATTCACACAAACTTTCTGTTCACATCCTTCCCAAGACAGCATTAAAGGCATCGTTTAACAATGTCAAATCTGAGATGCACGGCCCTATATGTTATCAGTGTCTGTGATATGGTGAAATATTGAAGCCCTAAAAAAAAAAATCGCGCTTCAAAATGATAAAGAAATGCCTCAAAAAAGTAAAAATCTTTGAGTGATCAGTTTTACCATACTCGTTTTCCCCAATAGACTGTAAGTATTATGAAAACCGTTAGGAAAACGCAAAATTTGGTTTTGATTTCCAATCATAAATATCTTGATAATCAGACAGGCGATGGGCTTGTAAAAGTCATGGGGTTCCTGACTGACCTAAATGTTTATAATTATCATTGCAGCATGAGCTAAATCCAGGATTTTGTTTCAGAATCTGAGACAAAGTTACCGGATCCCTAAAAGAGCCCCTGAACAGGGCTGTTTTGTCATGTGTAAATTTACTCAAGCATTAGGTCCATTGTCAACTGCTAGATTAGGAAAGCTGAATGGCTTCTTAACCACTTGGCTGCGTACCACGTCCATGTACGTGCTTAGTGCATTGCACTTTCAAGACCGTAGCACTGCATGATGCCTAGCCCTACTGTGTAATTAGCACTTCAAAGATGTTTTACAGGTCTCGAACAGTAGATGGCGCTCTTCCAAAAAAAGCCTGGCTTTTTTGTGTACAGTGTACAGTTTTTACAGTTAAAAATGCTGTAGCACAGGGGTATGAACGCGTTTTAAGCCAATAGCAGTCAAGTGGTTAATCAAAATCTACTTATTGGGGAGAAATCAAGTATCATTTCATTTTACTTCTTCTGGAGCATACTTCATTCATTTTATATGCATGAAGTGTCATATAAAAGAGAAAATTATTAATTTTAATGTGATGTTTCTTTATCCAAAATAAGTATCTTTCACTACCCTACAAATTATCTCAAAGTTACAATTTGTTTGTGCAAATGAAATTTTGGTACCACCACTTTCTATTTTTGTAATGCAATCATGCGTGAAATATGAATAATAAATTATGCATCAAATAAGAAGCGAAGCTTTTCACACATATATATCTCATTACGGAAATTATTATCATTACATGAAAAATGTTGCCATGAAATCCAGTTTCTTTTGTTTTCTGGGATACACTGTGTAGTCTTTTAATATACGAACATACATGTACTTGGTTTAGTCCGAATATTTGCATAGTTGCAATTGGTAATATTTCTGAAAGTGAAGAAAAATGTTCCATTTCTCCCGGTCTCTCCTAATACATGGGACTAAATAATTGGCATTACCTTGGTGCATGCTGAACACAAGTACTTTCACTCTGATTTCATTACCTGTGTGACAACAAATCGACCAAAAAATTTGGATATACATGTACTTATTTCTACTGATTACAGAAATAATTGTGTACGGTAAATCTTCCCTTGTATATATGTATCTTATAATAGAAGGTAATAGATACCAACTTTCGTCATTTAATGATTCTTGTTCATTACTCAGATTGTTTTCAACATTTTGTCATGATTAAAAGATTTTGATGATGTAACTTTGACTGAAGCATTTTTATACTCCTTTTTTCACTTAATGTTTCATGTATTTATTTAGACTATGTGAAAATATTAGAAACACAAAAATTAGGACATTTGTATACATTTGGAAGATGTATGAATGCGGAAATGTTATAAAAATGTGATAGCTTCTGAATGTACTGCACATTTGATCAACATTTCTGTGTAACATTTCAAGAACATTACGAATAACAACATTGTAATGTTTCTATTAAATGTTTAAATGATATCAAAATATATGGTCTTAGAAATAGATGGCTGACATTTTTATAACATTTCCTTCAAACATCTGTAAGATATCATTACAACATCTTGTCAACATTTCTAAATTAACATTTTAAAAACATTTGGGGATATCATCATTCAAATGTTTTTATTAAATGTTTAAATAATATCAAAATGTATGGTCTTAGAAATAGATGGCTGACATTTTTATGACATTTCCTTCAAACATTAATAAGATATCATTACAACATCTTGTCAACATTTCTAAATTAACATTTTAAAAACATTTGAGAATAACAATATTGTAATGTTTCTATGAAATGTTAAAATGATATCAAAATGTATGGTCTTAGAAATAGATGGCTGACATTTTTATAACATTTACTTCAAACATTAATAAGATATCATTACAACATTTCATTAACATTTCTGAAATAACATATTAAAAACATTTGAGAATAACAATATTGTAATGTTTCTATGAAATGTTAAAATGATATCAAAATGTATGGTCTTAGAAATAGATGGCTGACATTTTTATAACATTTTCTTCCAACATTAATAAGATATCATTACAACATTTTATTAACATTTCTGAAATAACATAATAAAAACATTTGAGAATAACAATATTGTAATGTTTCTATGAAATGTTAAAATGATATCAAAATGTATGGTCTTAGAAATAGATGGCTGACATTTTTATAACATTTACTTCAAACATTAATAAGATATCATTACAACATTTCATTAACATTTCTAAAATAACATATTTAAAACATTTGAGAATAACAATATTGTAATGTTTCTATGAAATGTTAAAATGATATCAAAATGTATGGTCTTAGAAATAGATGGCTGACATTTTTATAACATTTTCTTCCAACATTAATAAGATATCATTACAACATTTCATTAACATTTCTAAAATAACATATTTAAAACATTTGAGAATAACAATATTGTAATGTTTCTATGAAATGTTAAAATGATATCAAAATGTATGGTCTTAGAAATAGATGGCTGACATTTTTATAACATTTTCTTCAAACATTAATAAGATATCATTACAACATTTTATTAACGTTTCTAAAATAACATAATAAAAACATTCGAGAATAACAATATTGTAATGTTTCTACGAAATGTTAAAATGATATCAAAATGTATGGTCTTAGAAAAAGATGGCTGACATTTTTATAACATTTACTTCAAACATTAATAAGATATCATTACAACATTTCATTAACATTTCTAAAATAACATAATAAAAACATCTGAGAATAACAATATTGAAATGTTTCTAGGAAATGTTAAAATCATATCAAAATGTATGGTCTTAGAAATAGATGGTTGACATTTTTATAACATTTCCTTCTAACATTATAAAGATATCATTAATATGTTTTATTAACATTTTGATAATATCAAATTGATAGTGTTATAATGTCTAAGTTTAATGTTAAAAAACATTTTTATTATGTTTTATTGATGTTGGTGTCTAACGTTATAAAAATGTTTTCTTGATAATCACAAGACCATACATTTTCATATGATTTTAACATTTGAGCAAAACATTTCCCAAATGTTTAGCCAAACATTATCATGATGTTCTTATAATGTTTTTGTGCTAGCTGGGCATTTAACAAAGACATGTATCACAGAAACACCATTCACCGTGAAGATGCACCATTGAAACACCATTCACCATCAGACGCCACCATTGAAACACCATTCACCATAATTCCACCATTGAAGCACCATTCACCATACAGACTCTACCATTGAAACACCATTCACCATACAAACTCTACCATTGAAACACCACTCACCATCGTACACCACCATTGAAACACCATTCACCATACAGAATCCACCATTGGAACACCATTGAAATACCATTTACCATTGACGCTACCATTCAAACACCATTCATTTACCATTAGGTTTTTTTGTAAGGGTATAGTGGCTCCATAATATATATCTTATGGCCGGTAGACCAACAATTAACTGACTAGCACTGGTATTTGGACAAACTCACGCCGATTATCGAGATTCTCCAAAAATAGTGAGTTGTTTGTTGTTATATTTTTTATTTTTGTTTGGCCCCACAACCAGTTAAGATTAGGGGCGTGGCATTTTATTTACTTATCGTACGCGCGCGCTATGCCCAGACTTTGTACAAGTACATACATTGTTATCAGGTGTAAACAGGTAGATATAAGAAAATGAGAAATGATATTCATGATTCTATTAATTGAGAAATTAATTTCTCTTCAATATTTTTGTGAAAATTTGTTATATTTGTAAATTTCAAGATATTGTGAAAACTACAATTTTGAAAAAAGAAAATACGAACGCATGGAACTAATCATAATCTGGTGGTATATCATTTCATGCGACCGTCATATTATACAAGTTCACCGATAATCCCTTGAACCGGTTAACCGCGTGTTAAACTTAATACACGTATTTCAATGGGATGCATGTCGGTGAACTTTTACGACGGTTTCGTGAAACGCTACCCAGCTAGCTAGCTAGAGCTTGCGCCAGGCCATACGAGATAATTGCAGAGAAGGGAATCTCTTGCCTTGGAAGCTGCACCAAATTGGTAGGTTTAAAACTTTATTCAGTTAATAGTACTTAATTATACTTAAGTTATGGACTATGGTATCCGTACACGTCACATGCAGCGATTCTTCTGAATCTTCTGAATAGAATCCGGACATCGCTAAAAATCAGCACTATTGTTCAGAGCTGGTCTGTCTATCGTGCGTCGTGCATTTTAGTTCGTCTTTAAAGGCCAGGTTCATTGATTTTGAAATCGACTGAATTTGGTATCATTGTAATCAGAACATTACACTGAGTAAAACTATCACATTTGTGTAACTTGTAAAGTCGTGCGAAAATTATAAAAGTTGATTAAACTTGACGAAATATCACCCCACTCGAGACCCCGAAAACATCGTAAGTCAGGTGATTTTTGAGTGACGTACGTAGCACAATGAACAATTAATACAATGGGCCGCTCAGCTGATCGGTGCGCGATGCAGTTTGCGTGCAATTCACATGTATTGCATTGACTCTTGAGGACCGTACCCATTCTTACCCAACGTTGTTTACCTTCATCAAAGTCACCCTGAAAATATCGATATGGACGAAAACATACTTGATTTGAGTTTTGAGGAGATAGAAGAAGGAAGTACCTCGGACAACGACAACGACAATGGAGATTTGGGAGATCTAGACCTAGAAGAAGATCTGGAAGATTTTGCCGAAGTCGATGGACAAGCACAAGCTGTCGGGCAGCCGCAGTCGCTGCGTATCTACATGAGCCCGCATATCACAGCCAGGCCAGCCGCCCGGCGCTTGATCGAGCTAGCTGTGAATCGCGAACCGGACTGATCTAAGTCTTCTCTCGACTTCCACTTTCCCCATTTATCAAAAATCTAAACTAATCGGCCTAATCAGACATTTTCGTAATGAATATTTGGACAATTATATGTAAACTTGTCGCATATTTTGCCCCAGAAGAGTCGTTAGTTCAGCATGCAAAATGTCTTAGGCACTAGCTCCCAGATCCGACACATACACGCTGAGCTGCCCTCAGAATATGTGATTATTTTCCCGATTTTTATGGTCAAATGTGACGGTAAATAACATAAAAATCGAATACACATTTGTAGAAAGTATTATTTATTCAGTGTATCTCATTCAAAGTGCCTAAAATAAAGCAAATATCACAACTGGTGGTAAATATACAAACGTTAACCCATATCTAAAAATTGCAATGGGTATCCAACATTGTCCCGAATGTGTGATTGCAGGTTGTTCATAATGTGACGTCATTTTATCGCATGTAAATAACGCCGTCATTTCACTTTGTGAGTGGGTTTTGGAAAGGGTATCAAAATTGCAATTAATTTATTCCTCACAATAGTGAGGGCTTTAAAAGTACTTTAGTCAAATTTGTTAATGTTCTCAGCAATCTGTAGAGGTGTGATTTGCCTTTTTTCCAAATTTCAATGAACATGGCCTTTAAAGTAGCTGAGCGAAGAAATGTCACAAAATGTCACAAAATGGACAAATTAAACATGTACTGAAAGCTTACACCAATATGAACATAAATCATCTGCTCTAAAGTATTATAAATATAAATGAAACGCGATAAGATGCTTTTTCCAAGACCCTTCTCAGAACTTCTTTTCCTGGCTTGAAAAATAAAATTACGGAGTACAGACTTGACGTCAGTGGTTGGGCACGATCAAAATTCCTAGGCCTCTCGCTCGGCTCTCGCTCAGCTCGCGTGCGGTATTTTGCATTCAGTATACGTTACCCAGACTTCGAATGATTCATACCTAAGCCAGCTTTGATGAAAGTGGAATAACAATGTCTCCAAATCAGGAAATTACATTTTATTATTGCATATTAAGCAAATTATGTAATGTAATACGAGGAGGTGAATCATGCAGATCGATTTGTCCAAATATTCTTCCGTTTTGTGTAATTTGCTGTGAAGTTTTCGGTCATGGCTTGGCATGTGCAAGATGATTGGCGATTGCTGTTGAGTGTTGATAAATCGCGAGAGTCCCTTTGGCTTTGCATTTTTATGATGTCGTTCAGTTCCATTTATGGTGCATATATGTAATTGGTATTCGCAAGATATAATCTCACATCTATTCTTCTTTGTTTTTTATCCGTGAAATTTGCCAAAATAGCCCTACACTTTCTAAAAACTAGAAAATGTCTCGCCCAGTCAGTCACCCCAGTGCATGACGGATCGATCGCCAGTTCAGCGGGGCCGGTGCGGCGCGGCAGCTCGGTTCAGCCAGCTCGAACTTGGAATTTCATGGCGCTTAGTGTACTTTCGTATCCATTTTTGACCCGCAACTCCGGCGTGGAGATACATATGTAGCCTACTAAAACATACAAAAAATCAAATAAATCACTGTCACTAGTTGTGGAGCTGTGCTCAGCATCAACTTCGATATCTAAATTTAGTAAAACTTCTTCCTCAAGCTCGGACATGGTGATAGGATATTTCGCGTTCGACTGGCTTTCGTATACGTATAATGCATGCAGCAGACAGAGCTGTGTGTGGGGGCTTGGGAGCACTCTCGCTCATGTGCCCAACCAATTACGTCACACATCTTACCAGCGAACAGCGGGCTGATCGAGGGCGGAAAAACGGGTAGCAAATTCATCATTTTTGATAGTAGATTAGTCAATTCTGTAACAATTTTTGAAAAGTAAATATGAATTATTAGAAAGATTGTAACATTACCTTTGCAATGATACCAATATTGTTAAGGATAAAAGCATTTTAAAACCTTCGCTCTGGTACTTTAAGAGGTCTGTATTTAATTGATTTTTAAAGGCTGCGTGTGTATTTGAGTTTTTGGTTGGGAAGGGTAGGTTGTTCCAATCTTTGAGTGTGTGAGGGAGGAAGCTATTAAGGTATGCTTTAGTCCGGCATTGGAGTAGGGTATATCGATCAGGATCTCCTCTTATGGGTCGTGTTGACTGTTTTACGTATGATGGGATATTGACTGCCGCTTCTTGATGAATAGCTTTATGGAATATGGAGTCTGTTAACTTTCCTCCGCTCTTGGAGAGGGGGCCAGTTCAGTGAGTTCATATGGTCAGTCACTCCTGTAATTCGGCGGTAGTCATTGACGACGATCTGTGCTGCCGTCTTTGGACCATCTCTATCTTATTTATGAGGTTAGATTGATGAGGGTCCCATACAGATGCAGCATATTCCAGTTTGGGGCGGACTAGGGCTTTGTATAGGCAGCTGCTTTCACTTCAGTATCGCATCTTGAGAGATTTCTCCATATGAAGCCCAATATCCTGCTGGCATCCTTTAAGATGTGGTTTATGTGGTGGTTCCATGACATGTCGTTGGAGAAGTGGACCCCAAGATAGGTACACTGGGTTACTGCTTTTAGGTTGACTCCAGACATGTTGTATGTAAACAGTTTTGGATTTCTGCTTCTTGTTACATGCATTGTTTGGCATTTGGAGGGATTGAAGCTCATCTGCCATGAGGTGCCCACTCTTTCACAGCATCCAGGTCCCTCTGGAGTTGAACTTGGTCGCTGTGATTGTAGATAGGGCGGAACAGTAGGCAGTCATCGGCAAATAGTTTGATGCTTGTGTCCGGGCTCAGGTGTTCCCCAATGTTGTTAATGTAGAGGAGAAACATTAGCAGTCTGAGTATCGTGCCCTGGGGGACGCCTGACGTAACGTGTATTGGGTGAGACATCTCTCCATCGACCAGGACTCGTTGAGTTCGTCTTGTAAGCCAGGTATCTATCCATTTTAGCAGATCGCTGTCAATGCCATAGTGTTTGACTTTGAGGAGAAGTTTTGGGTGTGACACAGTGTCGAATGCTTTACTAAAGTCTAGGATTTACATATATCGATTTGGCCCCCACTATTACCATCTAAGAAATGCATGATTTCTTCAGTGGTGTTGATGAGTTGAGTTTCACAAGAGTGGGCTTTAAGGAATCCATGTTGGTAGTGCTTGAGTATATGGTGATCCTCAAGGTGGTCCATGATATGGTGGAAGACTATGTGTTCAAGTAGTTTGCAGGAGATAGATGTTAGGGATATTGGGCGATAGTTAACCGGTAGAGAACGATCCCCTTTCTTGAATATCGGGCACACATTGGCTGTCAGCCAGTCATTCGGTAAGTCACCATCCGCCAGTGACTGGTTGAAGATCTTGGTGAGGAGTGGCGTTAGAATTTCAGCATGCTCCTTCAATATGTAGGTGGGGATCTTGTCTGGACCCCATGCTTTATGGACATCTAGACCTTTTAGAAGCCGGAGTACTCCTTCTTCATCCACCAAGATGCTACCCATGGATGGATATGGGGCCGAGAAGAAGGATGGCTCAACAGTTGGGTCATCTACGGTGAAGATGGATTTGTAGTGAGAGTTTAGTGCTTCTGCTTTGTTGCTGCTACTGTACGAGACTCAAGTGTTTGTTTGTAATGGAGGGATTCCGCTATGGTCTTTTTTCTTGTGAGCAACAAAGGACCAAAAGCGCTTCGGTGCCGAGCGTAGGTTTTCAGTGGTCAGGATACCTCTGATGTACTTGGTTTGGGCTTTGTCTATCGATCTTCTGATGCTATTACGTAGTATACAAAAGTTCTCCCAGTCTTTCGCATTAGCTGTCTTTTTGGCTCGGTTGAATAGTCTCTTGCGTTTCCTAATGTCGCGCTTTATTCCCGAGTTGATCCAGGGTATGTCCTTATTTTTCTGATTTCTGGTTGGGATATGCTGTTGGACAGCCTTCATTATTGCTTCTTTAAGTAGGGTCTAAATAAGATCTGGCTATTTGTGTCGGTCGATCAGTAGACTTCAACAATGATCACGGTCTATAAACAAATAAGATAAAAGAAGATACCCTTAATTAAGATCAAATATAACATAATCCTCTATCTCCCCCCAAGTCTTTGGTGCAAAAGAAACGAAAGTCTAACAGTGCGACAAAGACTTAAAATATGACCCAATGATCAACGACAAGTAGAAAAATGTAAGAACAATAAACGTGAACGCGAACCAGGCTAAAACGAAACCTAACACATGACGGAAGGTCATTATAAACTATCAAAACGATAAATGCAATAGCCAAATATCATTAAAAAAATCTAAGACATAAGGCAAATTGTTCGAGTGTCAATGTCACATGTCATAGTCTGAGTGCCAGGTGGGTTTGGCCGAGCGACGGGTAGATCGCCTAGGAGGAGCACTGGCCCGTCTGGGGGGCTGGGAAGGCGACAACTGAGGGGCGACACCGACGGGTGTGAGCGGCTGCAACTGGGTGTCGACAGTCGAAGGGACAGGAACAACCACAGATGGGCGAAGAGAACGACAGGGCGTGCAATGGACCGTTCCAGAAGAAGTGGCAGGGGTCGTTGGGGCTGCCCGGGCAGGGGGCATGACAGGTCCTGGCCGGCTGGTGGCAGGGGTGTCAGGGCACGTCAATGGTGGCACCAGGGGTAGGGCTGTCGCAGGGCCGGAAGCGGGATCCCCAGGCTAATCAGTAGGACGCGGAAGGGCCCCAAGGTCTGGCCGCAGGACGGGCTGCCGAGTACTCGGACGAGTTGTGCCAAAGTCACTGTCCATCACCAAAGGAGGGGGGTGTGGGTACACCGGAACGTACTGTCTCAGGAACTCGTAGTGTAACTCTCCCGGAGCCGTCAACGCGGATCACATATTGGTTGAATTGGCGGACCTCAACCACAACCCCAGTCTTGTCCCATTTAAGGGGATGGGATCCCATCTGGTTCTGTACACGGACATGGTCACCAACTGTAAGGGGCGGAAGTCGCTTGGTGTGCTCCGACCAGCGTTCAGCACTTCTCATGTGGCGATTGCGCAGTGCATCTTCCCGAGCCGCGAAGGTTGCACGCCAAGTGCGGTGAGGCTCATATTTGCCGGGCGCCACTGGGATGAAGTCCCGAATAGGATGACTGAATACGCACATGGCGGGGGAGAGCTTGGTGTCCCTATCAGGCGTGTTCCTGTACTGAAGCATCGCACGTTGAAATGCGTCAGTGTCAAGGGCACCGGTAGGGCTGGTGTTGTCCAGGAGAAGTCGCTTGATGGTCTTTACACCCACTTTAGCGCGACAGTTGCTATGGGGGTATGCCACAGAGGAGAGGCGATGATGGATACCCCAGTACTGGAGGAATCGATGTGTGGCTGCTGCTGTAAATTCGGGGCCACCGTCTGAGGCCAGCTCGTCAGGGATGCCGAATGTGACAAAGATGCGTCGCAGGCAAGCGGTGAGGCCATCTGCGCCGTGGGTGGACCTCTCAACTATCGGCCAGTTGGAGTATCGGTCGACGACAACCAAGTAGTTGCATCCTTTGTAATGGAAGAAGTCGGAACAAATACATTGGAATGGGTAGACCGGGGAAGTCAGCGGAGTTGGCGGCGAACTAGGGTTGGACGGCGCAATCCGATTACAATGGTCGCATCTAGCATGGAGGGTGGAGATGGCAGGGGTTATGCCGGGCCAGAAGACAGATGTCTCTGTTCTGGGGGTCATGGAGGTGACCCCTTGGTGGGCAGCATGGAGGTGGGTCAGAACTTCCTCCCTGAGAGAAGGGGGAGTAACGACGCGGTCCTTGTAAAGCACAACGCCGTCAACTGTATAAAGATCGTCACGAAACTGGTAGTAGTCACGGAGGGGACCCGGGAGTTCATGGCGGAAGGCTGGTAGGCCGGACTCAACTAAGCCAATGAGGGAATGCATGTCCTCGTCGCTGGCTGTGGCAGTACGCACCCTGTCCCACGTGACAGATTTGAGGCGAAGTGAGTCCAGGGAGGACATGGAAGACGAGAGGATACCTGTTTCGATGGCGTCACCATCCGTGTCAGTGCGAGAGCCAGCCATGAGTGTCAGGGTTCTGTCAAGTTGACGGGGAGGACCAATGGCGCGACATCGTCTGGCAGGTGTAGCTTCAGAGGGGCACCAGTCGGGTGACGTGAGAGGCAGTCTGTTGCACGGTGTCGGACACCTGGGACATGGACGATCCGGAACCTGTATCGCAGGGTCTTCTCTTTCAAGTTCCTGAGACGAGGGTTGGGGATGTCTGCTAGGGAGCGGTCAGTGAGGATCTTCAAAAGGGGCTTGTGGTCGACAGCAAGGATGAGGTCCTCACATCCAAGTACAAAGTATCTGGCCTTGTCTAGGGCATCAGCCACGGCGAGGGCCTCGCCTTCGATCGAAGCATAGCGTGATTCAGCGGCGTGTGTGAACCTGCTGCCGACAAGCGTGATTTTCCATCCAGTGGGACAACAAAATGGTTCTGAGGAATTGCAGGTGCAGTGTTTTTGGAGAAGCCAGAAGCCAATGCCATGCTTCGACCAATCTGTAGCCAGGCAAGTGGGCTTGCTCTGGTCAAAGATCCTCACACCCTCCTCGATTTCACTGGCGATGATGGCTTTGGATTCATCATAGGCACTCTGGAGGGCCTCGTCCCACGTGAAGGCTGTGGCAGGCTTCAGGAGCTGGCAGAACGGCAGCATCTTTGCAGTCATGCTGAAGGCATAGGACACTTGATTGACAAGCCCAAACCAAGAGCGCACGTCGGTGATGTTCTTTGGTGTCGGGAAGTCCAGGATGGCCGGACACTGTCGGGGGTGATCTCAAATCCAGCAAACTCAACAACATCTGCGCCCAGCACGAACTTGTCAGGGTTGAGGGTAACGCCATTCCGACCGCAGACATCCAGCCACTCAACTGCTTGGAAGTAGCTATCCGCCAATGTGTCCGCCCATAGCAGGGTGTCATCCACACATTTGGTTTTGTTGTGAAGGTCCGACACGATCTCATCATAACGTCTGGTGTATCCATCACCGGAGGCAATGTAACCTTGAGGGGCCGTCTTGTAGCGGTATCTGCCCCAGGGGGTAATGAAGGTGGTCAGGTGCCCGTCCTCTCTGCAGAGTGGCACGCTATGGTAACCATTCCATGCATCAAAGACGGTTTTCTTCTTCTTGTGTGGGACCGACCAAGCCTGGTGGAATGGTGATGGTGTGTGGTGTGTCTCGCGTGTAGCGTGGACGTTGAGTGCCTGGAAATCGACAGTTCGTCTCGATGTGCCATTCTTCTTTGCGCAAACTACCATCCGATGACACCAGGTAACAGGCTCGCCAATGGGGACCGGTTCCAACACGCCCAACTGCACGTCATGATCTAATCCAGCTTTCACAGCATCCCGCCAGTGGAGTGGAACGGGTATTGGTGTGTGATGCGCAACTGGCTCAGCATCGGGGTCGACCATCAGTTTCAAGGGAGGGCTGTCCATGAGGGTCAAGGGTTGATGTTCACAAGTGTTGAATGTGCTCAATTGGTAGTACTTGAGGAGGTGCTGTTGTAGCTTCATACGGTTGTCATCAGTGGCAGGAAATGGCAGCTTTGTAGGAGGTTGAGGGGGCCGTTGACGCCTGGGGCAGTTACAAGTTCCTCCAGAGCTGTCTTGGAGGGCTGCTTGCATCCCCACCTGGTGTGCCGGCTGAGTCGCACCCAACTTAGGGAAGGTATCAGAAATGATCTCTAGGGCGATGCATGCCTCCTTGCTGAGGAAAAGTCTGTCAGAGCTGTCTGTGACGTAGATCATTTGCCGAGATTCAATAACCTGTCCTCGCTTGCCTCTGCCAGAGAAACGGATGATGGCGGCCCCAAGGATCTGGATGCCGCCTTTTGTAGCGGTGCGCATCTTCATGTCGACTGGTAGGAGATCCGATTGGCGTAACCCAAGGCGGTGGATGACCTTTATACCAGCAAGGCAGCTCTGGCACCCTGTGTCCGCCATAGCAGAAACAGAGCAAGACACTGTAGGGGTAGATAGGTCGAAACCAAAGGCATTGTAGTCATCGGGCACGATCCTGACAGTCATGTCAATGAACGGCTGGGGCGTTGACCGTTTCTTGAGCCACGTATTGGAGAGGTCGTCATACACATGGTGGTCAAGGGGGATGGCTGATCCACGATGAGGCCGTGCTGTAGTGTGGCAGGAGCAAAGGGCATCAAAGATAGCACCCTCAGTATCACTTGGGGCGCCGGGTGATGAACGTTTAGGTTTGTCCTTACTGCGGCATACGCTCTCCATGTGATTTGGCCTATCACAATGCGTGCACCTGTGGCCATATGCTGGACATTGAGTTTGACGGATGCGGGCTGGGGCACTCTTCCCATGTCCCCTCCTGCCACAGTAACCACAAAGGTCCTGTTTCTCCTTAATAGTTGTCTGCTTGGCTTTCCTGTAGGTGCTGCTAGCCGCGTCCACTGAGGAGTGGAAGTCCAGGAGCGAGGAGGCGGATCGTTTGCCGGCTTCTTTGGCTTCGACGAACTGGAAGACCTCTTCCAGCATCATGTCCTGATTCTTGTTGCCAAGGAGGTCAAGCTGGATTTCGGGGTCGCTGATGCCCCGAGTGAGGACGTCCGCATGATGGCGTCAGTGTAGTTAACGTCGGCGTCGCACCCGGGGCACTTGATGAGGAACTTGCAGATGTCTGCCTGGCCACGAAGGCGGGCCCCATAACTGCGTACTGTTTCATCTCGGTCCTGGCGCATATTATGAAGCGCGACACGGGCCACCATAGAGTTCTCTTCACGGACCGCCAGCTTCTTGATGGCTGCCAGAACATCGTTGACGGGTTTGCCGGTCAGACTCCCACCTGCTGATCTTGTGAGGTCTCTACGTATGGGTTCGTCGCAGCATTCGAGCAGCTGGATAACCTTGTCCCTGCTGGTGACCTTTGTGGCCGTGACATAATCAGTCCATCGAGACAAGAAGTATGCCCATTCTTCACTTGAGCCAGCTGCAGCAACTGTAGGACGTTTAACCTTCTCCACCTTGGCGGCAGGTCCAGCGGTGTGGAAAGCGCTGTGGGCAGTGATTAAGGCAGCTACGATGACAGTCTCAAGGTCCGGGGTAGTGTAGTCACACCCAGGGATAGGGCAAGCGACGACAGGCATGGTTGATAGTCACCGTGATTATAAATAAGATCTGGCTATTTGTGTCGGTCGATCAGTAGACTTCAACAATGATCACGGCCTATAAACAAATAAGATAAAAGAAGATACCCTTAATTAAGATCAAATATAACATAATCCTCTAGGGTCCAATTATCATTGAGTGATCTTCCATCATATCCGTTGATCAAGAGATCACAACTGTTCCGTAGAGTTTCTTTCAGTCCTGTAAAGTCCCCTTTTTTGAATAGGTAGATTTTCCTCGGTTTCTTTTTAGTTGTTTTGATTCCCAAGTTGACGTCAGCAGTAACAGCATGATGGTCGCTCATGCCAGGAATCACACGAGTTTCGGTGACACAAGCTGGATAGGTAGATAGTAGGATATCCAGAGTGTTGATGAGTCGTGTAGGTTTGTGGACATGCTGGTTTAGGTAAAAGTTCTCAACTATGTCAAGGAATTTCTGGTTCATTGCCATGCCATACTGGGGGCTGGGTTTGGTTGCAGACCAATTTCCCAATCGATGTCAGGTAAGTTTACATCACCTCCCAGGATGATTAGTGGGAGTGATTGCCCAGTAGTTATATTAGAGAGGCTAGACTCCAGTTCCTCTAGTTGTTGGATGGTTGATGAAGGATTGCGATAAAGAGATCCTATAAAGACTGGTCTTTCACCGCAGGTAAGTAGTTTACCCCATGTTCCAATCTGTGAGTCACTCTCGATTGGTGACAAGAGTATGCTCTCCTTGAATGCGAGTAGAGTTCCCCCTGAGCCCAGGTAGCTGTCGGTTCTAAATGCATTATAGCCATTTGGTAGGCCTATATGACTAGGGAAAGTATCGTCAAGGTGTGTCTCAGATGCAAGAATGATGTCTGCGTCCTCAGATTGTATTAAGGCTTGGAATTCAGCCTGTTTTGTGTTACTTCGTAGGCTGCGACAGTTCACAATCAAGATTTTCAGGCTTTTCTTTTCCATTTTGTGAGTTTTCTTTGTCTTACGAGTAGGAGGCGGTGTGTGGTGGGTGATCGACATCATCCACCGGGTTATCCCCAAGAACAGAGAAGGAGTTGTTACTTAGGATGGATCCCGGGTTACTTAGCAGGGAGTCCGATAGGTTAGGAAGGTTACATACCGGTATTGAACAAATCCATGTTACACTAGCTCCATCAGTCTGCATATTCCTATATTGACTGAGCGATATGTTACAACAGTTAGTGTGGAACCATTTGCTGCAATGATCACAGCAGATGCCCGAGTGGTTGTTCAGAACTAGATGATCACATAAGGGACATTCACTTTTAACTTTACATATATCACAGTACCATGGGTTTACATCAGATTGAGACTGTAGGGTCTTATATTGTTCACCGGTTATATCTGCACATTTGATGTGGTGCCAACAATCACAGAGTTCACAAAGGACTGCCCTGTGTGTTTTAGCAACAGCTTTCTGACATTTGCCGCAGGGGTGCTGCACTGGTCCTGGGTTTAGTTGACAGTCTCCCGATAATAAGATTGCAAGGATGATGACTGAGTTTTCTTTCCTTCTTTTGAACATTGGTCTAATTTTCTGGAGGCCAAGTCTATGTGTTGGCCATGTTGAGCCCACTAAGACTGAGGTAGGCCTGCATACAGAGTCTACGCTAGGTAGATTGTCATAAGGCCGTGGGGTAGCAGCTTGGTTTCCATCTTTCCATTGGAGGTTATTGAACATTCTCATGGCAGAGAGCATCACGAAGAGGACGATACATTGTCTAGTCATGAATGGTGAATTTACTTTACGTGCTTCACATTTCGAGGCCATAATTAGTTTGAAGTTCATAAGTTTGTAAGTTCAGATCAACAAAGAGTTTTATAAAGGCGAAAAATAAAGAGCACAATCAAGTTCAAGACTACGTGTCTACGTGGCATAAGTCGACACGATTCAAAGTTAAAAATCGCTCAGTCATGGAACATACTAACAGTCATAGAGTGCAGTGGTGTATGTAGCTGGAAGTTCTTAGCTCCAATATTTATTCAAGATGATTAAAAGATGATTAAAGCTCATATTCTAGGACAATAAATGTCCATTAATTTGGTACCTACGGCAAGCCTATGTTATTTCGAAGTTGTTCATTTTCATTGCATATCAAAACAATCTTCTAGCTACTGGATATCCTCAACTGAAATGTCGAAAAATAGCCTCCTCTCTTTGCCTAGAAAGTCAGTCACGGAGCTGGTCCACTATTTGTGACGTCACGCCCGGGACGAGTATATTCACGTGCCCGGATGTTCCATAGAAAAACATGGGCAGAGAGATACGAATTTCTGCTATTTAGTTTCAAAGTTTAGTTTCATAACTCTATGTAGAATTCTTCACCCTCCCTAATATTTCATAGTACTAATATCAATTCCCTTTTTCAGAATTATGACATAAACAAGCCAACGATGCGCTATTAGTCGATATTTTCACCATGTAATTTTGTTTGAGTGTGTTGAATTTGGTGAGATTGTTTTCGTGTGCTCGGTAAAGTAGATCGGGTCGTTTGGCTTCGTTCGAGTCTTTCTCGCGTTCGGTCTAGCTCGCTTTATACATATACACTTTCGATTCACGTACGGTACATATTATATAATTATATCAATTGATAATGGCTGGAGAGTTTGACCAGAACGATCTTTTTATGGATTTTGAAGAGTTTATGGAGAAAGATGATGAAAGTAATGAAGGAAAAAGGGACGATAGTGCAGACGAGGATGATGGAAGTTGGGAGGACGCAAGTACAAGTGGGGGAGAAGACGATAGAGAAGTCGGAGAGCAAGGAGATGTCGACGTTCCTGCAGCCGGGCCGGGAGTAGCGGCAGTAGCACCTAGCGCTCTAGACCGAAGATTTCTGTCTCTTTCGTTCGTTAGCCTCTGATTTGGGTAGGGTCGGCTCTCTCTTTAGAGACAGAAGCCGACCATAGTGACTGCATTGCAAACTACTGCTCGCGTCCGAGCAGTAAACTTATGCCCAAAATACTACATTTTACCCGATGCATATCCGATGCATTTATTATTGTAAATTAGGCCTAGGCTAAACTACATCGGTTCCACTTACCAGATTGACTGTATGATGCGTTTAAGGGTCTTTTTCGGATTTTCATCGCCGAAATTGAGCTCCATGTTGAAATTCTTGCAGCCGTATTTTAAACTGTTACTGCGCATGGAGGAAGATGACGTCATCCATTGACAGTAACAGTTTAAAATACGGCTGCAAGAATTTCAACACGGAGCTCAATTTCGGCGATGTACGTTCAACAAGCCGCCTAGAGCAGCGGCCTGGTCTGATCTTACCTGCCGATTCCGCTCGCTTCACGAACGTTCGTGCAAGAGCCGTATCACTCGCGGATGAATATCGTTCATAGACGTCGTCCGCTAAATAGAGGAAGCTTGATCTCGTTCAAGTGTGATATATATATTTAAAACAAATATTTAACTGGTTCTGTATCCTTTTTGAGGCAGTCAAACACATCCATGATAATTACAGTCACAGTTCTAGGCCTATTCGTTTCACAAAACTGCTCCTGTACCTTATCTGATGACAAGATAATGTATATGTACACCCGCCTATTCATACCTGCATATGATTTAACCTTATTTTCCAAGCAGTAAACCCGTCTTAAAACTCTACCAAAAAGGATAATGTGAGGATATAAAAGAAATCAGCGACTGGAAAACGTTGCTTAGTTATTCTTCATTCAAATAAAAACAGAAAATCTATCACATAAACTCGTTAACAAGAAAAATTCTAAGCTCTAACAGGATAGCATTTACGTGGGCATATCATTGGCATTCACTCTCACTCAGCCCATGATCCCGGTCGTGACGTCAAGAATAGAGGACCCGGCAATTCCGTGCATTTCCGGGTTTCCGACTTCGAGATTTTGGTGGAGTTTACTCGCATAAATTAACTATTCTGAACTTGTTTTGTCGGTTGAACGCCATTTAGTGTTATTCTGGGGGTTAAAAGCTTTCTATTGATGTGATTATCTCAATATTTGGGATTATCCTAGAATTTCACCTTTAAAAAGACATTGAACTTTGAAGATTTAAAAAGAGACTCATAAAGGTCTATGAGCATAGAAAATTCCAAGATGGCGTATACGGAGACAAAGGGATTCCAGCGTGGGCTGCGTGGCGCGAAATAGAACAGAGGGAATCCAAGATGGCCGGCCCACGTAGAACAGAAGAAACGAGTACCGTAAATCTCCGTGTATAAGGCACAGTTTTTTGCCGCCGAAAAAATTTGAAAGTCGGGGTGCGTCTTATACACGGGTACCAAAAAAAAAAAAAAAAAATAAGAGCCCCCCAAAAATTGCATACGATCAGCCCTGCTAAAGAGTAAAGTATTTACGTTCAGGTAGAGCGAAGCAAGTGGAGCGTAAATTGGCGTAGGGTCTAGGGGTGGAGCCCCATGAAGCTCAGGGGTTTTAGGCATTTAATTACGGTCAGATGAGCAATCAGGGGCCCGTTTTAGGGCCCCTGCCTAGGCCCTGGTGGGGTCCAGGGGGCAGAGCCCCCAGAAGCTCAGGGCTTGCCTTTTAGGCATATTTAATTACGGTCAGATGAGCATATTTTGATCCGGGGATCACTCGCATACCAAAGTGGTACGCATGCTGGTCATAAAAAACGTTGAAAAGGGGTAGATTTTTGGTCTTGTGGCGTCGTCGACGTTTTTAGAAGAAGGGTGCTTTTCAGGTTAAGTTTCGACGTTTAGGGTATCTTTTTTCTACTTAAAGTTTGACGTTTAGGGTCACTTTTCGGCCATGCCAGCGCCGACATTTATTTGCGTGTATACTACCCATGTCTCTTTAAAATTAGTTCCACCGAAGAGATATATATTCCCTTGATTTTTCTAGTCTCTACGTGGGGCTCTACACCAAGACTTTGAATTACCTGGGTTTGCAACAGGTTTATTACGCGCAGGCCTAATTAGCCTATAGGCATTACACGGAATGAACCGCTATGTACAGAGTGAATGTGCGGGGTATTCTGCAGTTAAAGCCTCTTTTACAACGGATCTGCGTAGAGTTGCGTAGTGTGGCGTACCGACTACGCCGTAATTAGGCTGCGTATTCATGAACAAAATATTACTTCGGCATAGTCCCTGCGTAGGTCTTGCGTAGGCTGGCGTACGATTGGCGTATTGTTACGTACCCTGTGCAAAGGCACCGCGTACCTACGCGTACGATTGCGTATAACAGGCTTAGGGTTGCGTACGTTTACGTAGGCCTGGCGTACAGGTTTGCACACGGTTGCGTACGGTTGCTTACTGTGTGCGCAAGCTTTTACTGCTTCGTCGGACTTGCGAAAGCTAGCGTACTATTGCGTAGCCATGGCGTACAGTAGCGTAGTGTTGCGTAGACTTGCGTACAAAAAGCGTACTTTCTGCGTCTAGTGTCTACGCCGAAAGTATGTGAAAAAAATTAAACATGTTTAATTTTTTGCGTCCATCTCGCGTACCCTTTTGCATACCTCGGCGTATAGTTACGTAGGCCAGCGTAGGGCCGCGTACGCTCGGCGTAGTCGGTACGCAACACTACGCAACTCTACACATGGCCCGGTGTGAAAGTCCCTTCAGGCGAAAAAATTCCCGTGCAAAAATCTGGCAAGAATGCTGAATTCAGCAACCTTATTCTTTATCCATTAATCGTTGCGATATTTTAATGTTTTTTTTAATTATTATTATTTGGGGGGTTATTTCAGAACAGGGTTTCGGAAGTGTGAAGAGAGCATTAAAGGAGCAACACTGTTACTTCTGTGTAGGTGCCAGTGTAGCCCGCAGTGTAGGCGAGTAATAGGGGTACAACACTGCCGGCCATGCCCATAGTAATCTTGTTGTGTATGTTTGCAATAGAGTAAGTTTTTCATTTGAAATTTCTAATTCAAAATTGAAACTAAGAACTTTTTATTGAGCCATGTTAGTTTATTAGCTGCATTAATAAACTTGAATGAAGAACCAGCATAGCTTCCAGTGTGTATCTATAATGCCTCAGTGTGAAAATTAACATTACACTATTAGCTTGGTGAAGGCTGGGATTAAGGGGCCCATTAAAGTAAAGTTCTGTATTTATTCAGATATATATTTATATGCAAGATTTTAATTATGAAAGGCCAAAATTGAAATAAATTATGTTTCATGTAAATTTCATGGGGCACATATGGAACTCTTTCCCCTGGGATTCTTTCTTAATTACTGTGTAGGTGTGTTGCACAATTTATGGGGTTGTTTTTAGAGTTTACGCCATTTAGGGGTCCATTTTAGTTTCTTACGCCATTTAGGGGTGAGATTTACAGAACCGTACGCCAATAAGGGGTGAAATTTTCTACACTGATAACGCCATTTAGGGTCCATTGTGAGGTGCTGTGATGAGGTATTTTATGCGAGTGCTCCCCGGAAATTTGATACCTTATTTGTGACACTGGCAGGTCACTAATTGGAGTGGGGTCCAGGGGTCTGAGCCCCAAGAAGCTCAGGGGTTTTAGGCATTAATTTACGACCAGATGAGCATCCAGGGGCCCACCTTAGGAATAAGGGCCCTTGGTGGGGTCCAGGGGGCACAGCCCCCCAGAAGCTCAGGGGTTTTAGGCATTTAATTATGGTCAGATGAGCATATTTTGATACCTTAATTTGTGACACTGGCAGGTCACTAATTGGAGTGGGGTCCAGGGGTCTGAGCCCCAAGAAGCTCACGGGTTTTAGGCATTAATTTATGATCAGATGAGCAACTAGGGGCGCGCCCTAGGGCCCTTGGAGGGGTTCCAGGGGGCAGAGCCCCCAGAAGCTCAGGGAAAAAAATCATGCCGTTTCAGCAACATTTGTAAATCACTGGTATCGAATTAGAAATAGACCGCGTTTGAATTTTATTTGGGGGGTCAACTGCCCCCCACCAAGCCCACCCCCCCCCCATCAGTATGCCAGTGAGCAATATGTTTACCAAAACATGAATTAGCAAGTAGCATGCATCACAAAGGAGCAACTAACTCAAAGACAAAGGGCCATTCAAACCTTGTAATAAGTTCATTTGTATGACAGCAGAAAAATATGAGGAACTATAATGGCGAAATAAAGTTTGAAATAAATCGGACCAATAAAGAAATATGAGTCTTATGAATTTGACTATGAGATACAGCTAGACTCAACTAGGCTAGAACTAGCCTTGGCGTAAGACTAGCGGTAAGTGATAGTAAGCAAATATTAACCGACTACGAGGGTAATGGTATAAACTATCATCGCCGAGGTGATCTCGGGGCTACTATCATCTCTCGCCTTGCGGCTCGGGATGATAGTAGCCCTGAGATCACCTCGGCGATAATAGTTTGTATCCATTGCCCGAGTAAAGGAGGTTAATATTTGTTTTATATCCCACATCGGCAATAAGGTCTATTTAAAGTGAATTTTACATAATTAAAAGAACTAGGTTTTCGCTCGCGGCATTCTGATTCTGCAGACAGTTTAGCTTCAGCTAGTTTTTATTTATACTGTAGTAAGGTAATGCAGTTACTGTGGTGCAGCGTAAATTGCATAGCGCATGGCTTGAGCGCGCATTTGAAATCTTGTACGCTCTGTGTGTGTGCAAAAGTCGTGGAGGGGTTAGGATCGAGGACTACCACCCTGTGATAGTACTATCTATCATTGATCATGTGACCTCGTTTAGACCAATCAGATTGCAAGATTCTTGGTATGCGGGATATTATATGAAATATGATATTGATATCATCAGTATCGTATTTCATTTTTTCACCTAGCCCTTATGCATGTGACGTAATGAGCAAAAACTTTTTTTTTTTGGGGGGGAAAAGAATCCGCATCACCACCAGGTGGCATAATGGGCAATTGTTTTTTAAGGGGGGGGTGCGAATATTAACGATAACGGTCAAGATATGGACTTACAAACTACGTTATAGCTATGGCATACTGTTTTTTGTTATGTTGATTATTCATGTCGAGGCTATAGATATAGAGTACTTTGCATCTACCCACTATAACAAATTACTTGATTGCTTACATTAAAGGTACTATGTCCCATTTGCAGGCCAAAAAAATGAAAAGCTTAAATTCCAACGGCATTTGAAAGATAATACTAACTTAGAACTTCCCTAAAAAAAGGGGCTTGAAAATGTCTTTAAGTGGGAAAATAACGACTATTAGTTGTCGAATCGACTTAAGTACTATAAGCCAGTAAGTAATAGTCTGATTTTCAGACCATTGTACCGAATGGTCGTACGTTTTGTGCTGCGCAAAGATTCAATCAGTTTAATTTTGGCCATTACAAGAAGTGGGTTATTGATGTAGACAAATGCTCATGTACCCTTTACAGCTCATTTTATGTATGTTATTACCAAAGAAGAAAAAAGCCAGTCAGTCACTCAATAGTGTCTGACAGTGAAGTCTAGCAAGTAAACGGGTTTCCTTGCATAATTTGAATATTAGGACACTGCTAACGTTTAAATTTCACAGATAGGACATACATGACATATTCATAATTCCTGCAAAGTTCTACAGAATTTGATGTTGGCTGCAAAAGGGACATAGTATCTTTAATGTTCTTCACACTTTGAGCAATGAGATGATAAATTAATTTCCCACCCATTATCCAGGGGTGGTGGAGCATCTTACAAAGTGGAGGGGGGGGGCACCAAAAAAAAGGGGCACCTACAAAGGAAACCTCAAAATGAAAATATGCCATTTTTAGACATTGCATGGTATATAACCCTACATTGTGATTACATATCAGGGATGATTTCAATGTTTATTTCTCTCTTTATATGGTCCAAGATACCAGCATATTATGCAGTTGGGTGTGATATGGTCTGAATATATTTAATTGCGAGCAAAATTTTTAAGATTTATGAGGTCGCAGTGCGAAAAACTACATCTTATAAAGAGGGAAAAAAAAGCAATTCTGATGAGGTTTTAAGCACAATTATCTAATCATGAAAGACTGAAAACTGAAAAGATATTTAATAAGAAATACAAGTATATCAACTTAATATGCGAGCCTTAGGGCGAGATTAATGAAAAAATTGCTATTAGTTGCTTTAAATTAGAAAAAAGAAAAGGGCACTTGTTAAATTAAAATGGGCACCTCTCAGATTTGAATAGGGCAATTATCTGAGGTAAGGGGGCACTTAATTATCAGAGTTGGTAAGAGGCACTTATAAGAATGTGGAACGGGCACCTATTTTAAATAAAGGGGCGCTTATCTGAAGTAAAAGGGGGCACCTTTCCTATGTAAAAAGGGGCAATTTAGGTTTTTTTTTGCCTGACTATAAAATTGGGAACATGTAATTTTCCAACAAACTTTAAACACAGTATAATTTACAGAAAAGTGAGAAAAACCCTGGAAAATCATGTCATTTCTGCAAAATTTGTAAATCACTGGTATCAAATTAGAAATAAACCATGTTTGAATTTTATTTGGGGGCAATTCCCCCATCAGTACGCCAGTGCCCTTATGGCTAACTACAGCTATGGGGATCTCAAATTGACAATTTTGTTAGTGGATTGTGTCTTTAGTTTTGTGACAGCGATGACTCCCTTTTGCCATGTATAAAATATCATTAATTTCTGTTTTTCTCAAGTGCCTTATCCCTTTGGGCAATACTCAGAATTAATCATAGATAGGATCTTGTAGACTAGGCAGCTAGCCTGAGCTGGGGGTGGTATTTTGAAAACGATGTTATATTTTTATGTGGGTACAGGTGTATAACTAAATTAATTGTCAAAACAATAAAAATAAAGGACAAGTATTTGGTTAATGTCTGCGCAAAGGTGGCTACGTTTGCATGAACGTAGAGAGACATCTCACCAATGGTAAGCGTTAGATTAATCCCTGCGTTTCTAGTTAAAATGACAATTAACATGATTTCTAGGCCTTTTAGTTTCACTTGGCCTGGGGTCCTCGCTATTCATAAGGACCGCTATTCATAAGGGCCATTATTCGTAAGGACCGCTATTCATAATCAAAGAAGAGGGTCGCTGTTCATAATATGAGAAGAGGGTCGCTATTCATAATACAAAATCGGGGTCGTTATTCATAGGGGTCCTTATTCATAATACGTAAAGAGGGTCGCTATTCATATCACGAGAAGATTAAAGATGAATAGCGACCCTCATTTTGTATTATGAATAGCGGTCCTTACGAGTAGTGACCCCAATATAAATTATGAATAGTGCCCCTTTTTCATGTTTATGAATATATAGCGACCCCAAATTCCTAATATGAATAGCGGTCCTTATGAGTAATGACCCTCAATGTGAATTATGAATAGCGACCCTCATCTCACATTATGAATAGCGGTCCTTATGAATAACGGTCCTTATGCCTTTAAGAATATAATAATAATAATACGGTAGCTCACGTTTATAATGCGCCTAATACTTTGTTTCTAGGTGCAGCACATATTATTACCCCGGTCATCGGATTCAGGCTTACCCGCACACAATGTATGCACATTCTCCACTCCCTGGGAACATTTCGCCAGTGACAGCCCCTTTCCGTTTATGAATAGCGGTCCTTCACGTATAAGAAGTTATGCATTATGAAAACCGGTCCTTATGACTAGCGAGGTTACCCCCCTTGGCCTAGGGGTAGGAGGGATAGGAGATCGAGCCCTCCAGGCATGTCAGAAAAGGAGAAGGGGAGGGGGGGGGGGCTTATTTATATTAGAATCTCACCAGTTTGTAGAAGATCATACTTCTTTTCCCCTTGTTTGAAGGTGCATTATCTGGACAATAAAAATAGAGTAGATCTATAATCAAGAACACTGAAAAATAGCCAATGTTTACAATTGACAGGCTTTTATTGTCATTAAAACTTCAGGCTTTAAGAAGGTTGTTTAAGTGGTGTAATTGTAAAACCAGTAACTCTGATGACCCAAAACTATTGTCGATCGAAAACAGTTGTAAATAGTGGCTGTTTTCAGAGCTTGAAACTGTATTTGGACCATTCAGGAAAGTTTGTGTACCAGTAAAATCTATACCGGTACACAAAATTTCTGTTTTTATAGCACTTTGAATCCAATGCAATTCCTATCATCATCCATGAAAATCATATACTATGTATCTCTCTTTTTTCAGAATTATGGCTGAAGCAGGAGAGAAAGAGACTTATGAGCAGTTCAAGAAGAGATTCAGTACCCAAGTGATCAATGGGTTTGTCTCCCTTTCAACGTCTCTAGGAATTCAATCAGGTCTCTTTGATGCTCTTATTAAGCTGAAGGATGAGGAGAGGACTGTCAAGGAGATTGCTGATACAGCCGGCCTCAAGGAAAGGTAGTTATCTAAGTGTGGTACATTTGCTTTGGCGACATTTGCCTTGACCCTGAACCCAACACTGTACCTAACCCTATATGTAACCTATATACCCAATTGCAACCTTAAGGGATTGGGTTTTAGGTTAGGTTTAGGGTTATGTACAGTGTATAGTAGTAGTAGCTGTCTGTCGCGAAGCGACAATGACCGCGTTCACTTTCATGAAGGCTGCTTGCAAAGGTGGGTAAGTGCCGGTAGCTTTTGCAAGTTACTAACGGCACTCTCTCAGGGAACTGGTGGCATGCAGTTTCACACCGGCAAGGACAAGCCAGGATGGGTAGGGTCCAGGGTTTAAGTTAGGAATTAACTAAGTGTAGGAAAGGGGTACAAGGGTTTGTTTGTAACTTTGTTTTTTGTTTTAAAAATCATATTCCCATTACTGAAATTAATGATCTTATTAACTTGGATCAGATCAAATGTAAAGGATAACAAAGATTCTTTTAATGTCCATTATATTGGTAATAAATGGGACACAAAATGCCCAGTTACCCTGGACCTTGTACCTTAACCAAACTGGAAGACATATCACCCCTAGCCCCTGTACATATATGAAAGTAGTAGTAGTAGTAGTAGTGGTGGTTATTTTACCTGACTGCTAAGAAAGCATAAATGCTTGTTAGTAAGCAACCAGAGGACCGACGGCTTTAGGTCCTCTCTGACAGACCTGGTAATGAGGATTAATGCCTTACCAAAAGGCACTAGCGCATCGACTTAGTTTCGAAACTGGGTCACCGGATTGAGAGACCACTGCTCTACCAACTGAGCTATCGCGCCTCCTCATGGTGACCTGACACATGCTCCGGTGACAAATGCTCCACAAAACGTGACAATTGCTCTGCGACATATGATATGCGACATTTGCTCCGACGTCAAATGCTCCTCCGATAGTTGCTCCTCCGACAGTTGCTCCGCCGACAGTTGCTCCGCCTACATTTGCTCCGCCGACATTTGCTCCGCCGACTATTGCTCCGCCCACAATTGCTCCGCCGACAATTGCTCCACCAATATTCGCTTACAAAACTAGCCCTGCCGGTAGAAGCAAATATCGGTGAGGCAATTGTCAGCGGACAACTGTCGACAGAGCAATTGTCGGGCGGAGCAAATGTTGGCGGAGCAAATGTCGGCGGAGCAATTATCGGCGGAGCAATTGTCGGCGGAGCATTTGACGCCGGAGCAAATGTCGGAGCATGTGCATGTGTCATGGATTCCTCCTCAAATGTACCTTCCAACATTTGGGCATTCTTAAATGATGCAATGACATATTTTGTTTCTGTTGATAACCCATTTACTAAGGGAGAATCTAGATATCAATCCTTCTGAGATCCCCAAAACAATTGATGACTATGATTATCAGTATGATATGTCCTCCTTGTACTGTGAGGGATAGGCCTCATACTACATGTACCAACTAGCCACTACCAGTCATTCGGCTCCCATGAATTTGTATTCGGCTCCCATGAATTTGTATTCGGCATCTGTATAGCATCTGTACAACACAAATCTAATACATACACCAAAGTTAAACTGGCATTATGTGGAGACTGTTTTTGAGATAACCACAGGCCATATGTAACGTGACCCCTATGAATTTCAATCTAATGTGTACTGACGGAGGTAATAATGCTTGACATAACATCGCATGTAAGAGATGGAATTTATTGAACAAAATGCGTTCAAAATATGTTGGAATACATGTTCTTCCGAAAGTAATGAATGATTTATTAAAGATTTGCAAAATGTCCACTTTTTCTTCATTTAAGGTATGTGAAAGAATGGCTTGGAGTGATGGTTGCAGCTGACATCGTCGACGTCAACCCTGAGACAGAGAAATACAGTCTTCCCCTTCATCGTATCCCATTCTTCCAGTCTGGTAGTAGCGACAGTGATTTAGGAGTCTTAGTTACAGCGTTACCCATGTATGGTGAAGTCTACAAAAAGCTGTTAGATTGTCTCAAGAAAGATGGCCCCGCACAGGGTAAATATATTACTGGGCAAGTCCATGGTACAGTGAAACCTATATATAGTGACCACTCAAGAAAGACAAGAAATATGATCTTTTCGGCAGGTGGTCTTTGTGAGCACATTAATGAGTAAACCAAAGGTTCTCACAAGTCCGTAAGACCCTTGCTGTTCAATGATCATACTACGTGTTGTTCAACCCTCGAGTGGTGGGCAAGTCTAGGGAATTTCGTTCGATACGCTTCTCACAAAATCAAAGATTTGAATATAAGTGATGATTGCATCAAACCCTAGTATTGCGAGAATCAGACCAAGTATAAAGGAAAATTGTACTTTTAATGTTAATCGTGTTCCCTCGATGATGCTTATTATTGTACTGGACATGAAATGACCCAAGAATTTTGAACTACCAGAAGATGTTGGAGTGCTTGAAGAAAGATCACCCTCAGAGTAAATGTGAGGCTTCATTTGGTCAAAGATATTTAGTTGGGTTTAGGGTTATGATTGGGTTTTAGGTTTAGCCCACTGCACATTACAGGATCGTCCCGTGATCCGATTTTCAAAGAAATTGGGATTGTATTAGGTAGGAAATCTAATCAAACATCATCTTCCTGATTTAGCATCTAAATAGTGATTGGTACAGATGAAAGGTTCCAAAGACCCAAGATCTAGCTCAGTTTTGTGTCACTTGGCATGGGTCACTCTTGACCCCAGAAGAAAATGATTTAGGGTTTTTAGCTGTCTTGGAAATCACAGTAAACCTGGAAAATGAGTTCCCTTTTTTACGATCCAGTCAGGTAAGAGTCAGGAAATTTAAAGAGAAGGTTCATTGATTTTGAATTTGACTGAATTTGGTATCATTGCATTCGTAAACTTACACTGAGTAAGAATATCACATTTGTTTAAATTGTAAATTCGAGCGAAAATTATAAAAATTGATTAAAATTGACGAAAAATCAACCCACTCAAGACCCTGAAAACGATCGTAATACAGCTGTATTTTCAGTGACATCACTGAATGAACAATAAGCAGTTCAGCTGAACTGTTGACGATAGTCTTGCGATGGTAGTGTGTGTGCAAATCACTGGTATTGCATTGAGTGCCGTACCCATTCATAGCCGACGTAGTTTGCCTTCATTAAAATCCCCCTGGAAATATCGATATGGACAAAAACATACTGATTTGAGTTTTGAGGAGATAGAAGAAGGAAGTACTTCGGACAGTGACAACGACAATGGAGATTTGGGAGATCTTGACCTAGAAGTAGAACTAGTACGGTTACGTACGGTACTATATAACCTGCCTGCAGCGCATGCACGAAAGCTGGCTTGCCATATAGCCATAGCCAGCCCGGTGGGCGATCGAACTAGCCGTGAATCGCGAACCGGACTGATCTCAGTCTTCTCTCGATTTCCCCTTTCCCCGTTTATCTGTAAAGGAAAATAACACCACTGGCGGTAAATATACAAAAGACGTTAAACCCATATCTAAAAATTTGCAATGGGCATTCAACATTGTCCCGAATGTGTGATGTAGGGTAGTTCATTCAGTGACGTCCCACTATCGCATGTGTTTTATCGCTGTCATTTTAATTTGGTGAGTGGGTTCTGGAAAGGGTATCAAAATTGCATTTAATTTATTCCTCAAACTAGTGAGGGCTTAAAAACTACTTCACTCAATTTCTTAAGGTTCTCAGGAATCTGTAGAGGTATAATATACTTATTTTTCAAATTTCAATGAACCTTTTCTTCAAGGGAAAACATTCACTCAGATCAGGGGATCAGGAAAAATTCAATTTGGTATGAAAGAAATAAGTCAGTTTCTTGTATTATTGGATTATTATCTTGTGTCTAAATACCGTAACTACTTGATGATTGGATTTGAAGAAGTTTCACACTACAAATATGTTTGAATAATGATCCTGGAATTTTGTAAATCCATCAAGGAAAAAAAATCCAGGAATTTTGTTAACCCGATATGCTGGGAACCCATAATTAAAACTGCATATTTTTGTCTTCACAGGACTTTCGTACTCAGAATACACAGATTTTCATGCCATGATGTCCACTTTTAGCGGTAGATGGGTTCTGAATCATCTGGTTCAAGATTTTATACCGTCCATGCCTCAAATAGAAGAACGAATGAGTAAGTCACACTGATTTTAAGAACAAATAAGTAAAGCCCACCTCACACTGTGTGTTTGACTACCATTCAATTTGGGAAGAATTTGCAATAGCATTATATGTGAATATTCAAACATGTCAAATCATAATGATCGGGGTTCTGAATAGTCGTATGAGCATTCAAAATAAATTATTTGAGGCATTGCAAGCTTCCTTGTAGGAGGTAAAGCTAAGTTGGCTCAGAATGGAAGTGACGTCTGACTAGTAGTGCAATTTTCTAAAGTTTTAAGCTTATTCAGCTGAAGATGATATTTTTCCAGATTGCCATATCTAATGAAATTGCAATTTCTTCCAAAATCAGATCACAGTAGAATCATATAGTGTTTGTTGGATTTTAGATTTTAATCACTGAGTTCAATTATTCTGACTTGAGCTTGTATGGTTATTATGATTATGTTATCTTTCCATGAAAGGCACTGTACGTTAACCAGTCCTTGCAGATCTTGCCATTTCTGGTTAACAAGAGAAGATAATGTACATGTATAAGAGGCATTACCAATCAAGTGTAGGAAAATATACCGCAACTTTGAATTCTTTGATGCCTTACATCTTGCGAGTCTGGTGGTGCCACAATTCTGTGGATCATATATAGTATAGACACAAGGCTTACAGATTTCTTTCCAAATGTTACCATAGAATAAAATCATTCGCTCGTGTTAATTATGCTACAAAATGGGTGTGCATAGATTGGTGACAGTATGGTTATAGGCTATATATAAGGATCAATATAATTAGGTGGTCTGTCGGTATCGACAGATCACCTATTGTTTTCGTCAGAATTTTCTTTCTTTATTTATTTATTTATTTATTTTTATTTATTTCTCCCCCTTTTTTTGTGTAGACGATAACTCAAGATGGGTACAGTCAATTTCTTTCAATTTTGGCACAGTCATGGGTCATTGTCATAAGACGTGACAGGAACATTTTCAAGGTCATCAGGTCTTCATGACGTCATCTAGGCGCCATTTTGTGTTTTTTTTTGTACTTTCAACTCATGATCATATCTTCATAACGGAAAGTCATTTCTCATTCATATTTATCATGATTAAGGTCAATATCCGTCCGGTCAATTTCAGGTCAAAAACGCGCGCGCGTCGTGCGCGGCAGCGCGCGCAAAATTTCAAACTGTTCAAAATCACTCAAATTCAAATGAGAGTACGTTTCAGGCCATTTTAAGCATTTTGCAAAAAACGCGCGCGCGCATGCGCGCGTTTCGCGCGACTGGCATTTTGCAACATAAATCGCCGAATTTTTCTGTCATCATATTTGGCATATTTTTCCAAGCATTTTGATACCTTGTTCACTTTTTCTGACCAGTAATAACGCAATGAGCGTCCGTCAAAGTTGACAGCACGCGCGACTGCGCTATCTGTATCCACAATACATGGGCAAAAACATGCCTATACAAAATTCATTGTAACTCTTCAGAATGGATGGGAACTCCCAATTTTTTTCATATTTGGATAGATTATGAGTCGGAGATATGATTTCATGTCTCATTTGACCCTCAATTAACTCATGACGTCATCATAATGGCCTCCGAACTCAAAATTTCAATTTGCATATTATGACGTCAGCATATTTTTGGAAAATTGATTGTATCTCTGTAAATATTGATCGATTTTCTTCTAAATTTTGATATGTTCTAGCTGAGACAATTCTCTACAAATGCAGTCACCACGATTTTTCATTTTGACAAAGGCATCATGGCGTATTTTTGCGATTAAAGGAGGCATGTCAATTTTTCACATTTTGCGTGTATTCTCTATGGGACATGACTTTTCTCAAAACTGGATTCTACATTCCGTCTTTCGCGAGCAATATCTCCGTCGTTTTAGTTTTGTTTTCGCTGAGCTTTGAGTATGTTGTAGCTGAGACAATAAGCTATCACAAGTGTGCCCTTTATTTTTCGATCAGATGCCGGGATCATGCTCATATTTCACTTGCAAAGTGGGATTTGAGAATTCCATTTTCCGTTCACGTGTAATGCTATGGGAAATATTTTTGTATCGGTAACGCACTTGTTCATTTTTATTTTCCCACCACTTTATTGTGAGCGTGATTGCTCAATTCGGCTCCATCAATTTTCATCAAATTTTTGTCATTCATCAGGCTTATCAAATTCAAGTGCCACCATTTTTCAAGGTCATCAGGTCATCGTGACGTCATCCAGGCGCCATTTTGTGAAATCACATTATCAATCATATCTTCATGATGCGTCATCAAAGGTTATTTATATTCATATCACATATATATTAGGTCAAGGGTCAACAAGTCATGTCATCAAAGGTCACAAAGGTCATGACGCGCGTACGCGTCAATATTTTAAAATGCTCAAAATCACTTAACTATTAAACGAGTACGAATCAGGTCATTTTAAGCATTTCAAAATTTCCGTCCGGCGCGCGCGCGTTCACATCGTAAACACGCCGTTTTTGCATGGTTTGTATTTCTGACACTATTTTTGACAATTTCCAACTATTTCCAGTCATTCTCGACCTTCTATAATGCCACGTGCGTCAAACTTTAAAATTCGTGCGCGTCAATGGGCAATATAATGTAAAAGTGGTAAAACATGTCTATATAAAATCCGCCATAGCTCGTCAGAATGCCTGAATTCCTCTCCATTTTTTTCATATTTGGATAGAGTATGAATTGGAGATATGATTTCATGTCTCATTTTGCCAGTACATATATCGTGACGTCATCATAAAGGCCTTGGAACTCAAAATACGAATTTGCATATTATGACGTCAGCATATTTATGGAAAATTGATTGTATCTCTGTAAATATTGATCGATTTTCTTCCAAATTTAGATATGTTGTAGCTAAGACAATTCACTACAAGATAAGTTATCCTCACTTTTCGTTTTGATGACGTCATCAAAGTGAAAATTTCAATTAAAGGCGACATGTCAGAATTTTCTTAACGTGCGTGTTATGTCTACGAAAGTCGAATTTCGTTCACATCATGAATCTACATAACATTAATCTTTGAGCACTATCTAGCTTATTTAAGCTCTTTTTTCTTCCAAATTTTGATATGTTGTAGCTAAGACAATTTCCTACAAGATCAGTTATTCAGATTACATAACAGACCACCTAATTCGTCCTCATGACGAATTACATTTCTAGTTTTTTTTGTTTTAATTCATGTTTTTGTACAAAGTTTGATATCTCCTTACAGCTTGTATAAATTTGAATTATGGTTTTTGGCCACACACACCTATTGCATTTAAATGATTGTAGGCTACATGTATGGTGAAGAAAAGAACATCCATCAGTGATTCTTGCTATCTTTGGGGGTGGGGGGGGGGGAGTAATGTCAACAGTGGATATTTTTTAAATATACTAGATGATCTTTCATTGTTTTTGTGTCATTCAGAGTCTGGTATCCGAATATTGGATCTGGGTTATGCGGGGATTGGCTCACTTGTTCTTGCAGAGAACTATCCAAACAGCACTGTTGTTGGACTGGACTTCTCAGAAGAGGCAATAAACTATGGGAAAGAACGGGCCAAGGAAAAGGGCCTTACTAACGTAGAGTTTGTCCGTGAGGACGCGGCATGCATACCCGATGATTGGAACAATACGATTGATTACATCTACATATTTGATGTCATTCATGATCTTGCGCATGCTGACAAGGTTTTGTTGG